>OMKR01026344.1:6383-19797 GCA_900302355.1 Cyttopsis rosea | reverse complement strand
ATCGCAGGTATCTGCCATTATTATGCCAGCATGCACTGGATCCCAGTTGTTAAAAATGTATGAGTTTATGAATTTTAATATTTTTTAAACATGTTTTTATATTCTACATGAGAATATATGGATCTTTTAGAGTGTTTTTATTCCCGTTATTTATTTATTTATTTATTTATTTATTTATTTATTTATTTATTTATTTATTTATTTATTCATTCATTCATTCATTCATTCATTCATTCATTCGTTCGTTTTTTCCAAATGTGCCTGTCTGGTTAGAGTGCTTTACTGTAGATTACTATTACAGGACTGTGCAGCTGGCATGGTGTGTGTGTTGCAACATGTTGAATGTGTAATAGTGCTTAGTTATGTGGGAAAGGATCCGTGCGACACTACCATGGAACGGAACACAACGAGAGGATGTAGAACACACACAAACCAAACTTTAAAACCCAAAAGTAACTTGTATTGTGTCTGTGGTTGGAATGTTGATGCTTCTTCATCAACATGCTGGACTGGGATTGAACCTTCTTCAAGGGGAAGACTTGTTCCAAATATTTCCGCCACTAGGGGGAGACTAATGACCGCGCCTGGTGTCGCCGTATGTGGCCATATTGGAGCGGGCAACAAATACAAGTAAGTCAACGGGGGAGCTGCCGTTTTTGTGGATAAAAAGCACTCTTAACGTTTACATTTCTCAACCGATTTCAATGAGTCGTTTATATATTCAAGGGTTTATAACCTACGTGGAGTTAAAAAAAAAAATTCCTACTCCACGTAAATCATGAACGTTATAGTGCTTTTTTTATCCACAAAAACCGCAGCTCGCCCGTTTACTTGTATTTGTTTACAGGTCGGTCTTGCCCGCTCAAATATGGCGGCGACGTTGACGTATCGCAGTATAAGTCTAGTTTGTCCTTAGATACTTGCCGTAGTACCTACAAACACTAGCACAGCGACGAGTAATGTCTTTTTTTTTTACTCTCACCACGACTCGTATCACGTTTAATTCTAACCTGAGTGTGTCATTTGAGGAAATAACTGGACTGTATTTGCAGTCTTAACATCACAACTGCATATTTCCGGGTTCGCGAGCAGCGTTGGTTAACGTATGCTGCATTCAAGTGAAGTCGGAACTCGTTTCTATTTGAAACCACGTCTATCTTCGATCATTACTGCTGTACTCGTACGGTGTGTTGCTATGCGCCCTGCAGCTCGTATAGTCCAGCTCGCCACACAAACCCACACCTGCTGCTGCGTCCAGGCTTTCCCGAACAGATGCAATGGAACATATTCAGTTCGGAGGGGGAGGTGGGGAACTACCGACCGGGAATTAACGATTTCCGAGTGTCACTCGAACGCAGCAGTAAATCAGTTTGCGTTGCCGTTCTGTTGCCATGACAACACACGCTAAAGTCACCGTGCGATTCAACGTCTGCTTCACGCCAGTTGTCTGCGGCGCTGTGGTGCTGGCAGCTCTATCCCTCACCTCCTCCTCCTCCTCCTTCTTCTTCTTATTGCCATTATAGCGAACGTCATTATAGCCACATGTAGACATATTTATGGGAATCCCCCTAAAGCACCGGCGCCGGTAGCTGCGGCAACCGGGGGGGGTGCCTCGTTACGTGATGTCTTTGTGACGTCACAACCACCCACACCCCCCGGGAAGCTGAGCGTTTGGAGGTGACCACCGGCGCCGAGCGGGGTCCGGTCCGCAGAAGCAGGAGGCGGCCGGCGGTGCAGCGTGCAGGCCGCCATGAAGCCGAGGAGAAGACGAAGCGGTCAGTTGACGAGGGCAAACTCACACGCACACACACGCGCGCGCGCGCGTGCACACGCAGACGCACACGCACACTGAAATGTAATCTTGCATTTTAAATACATAAATAAAAGTAAAGATACAAATATATTAAAAAATAGTAAGGAATTTTTTTTGAAAATATATGTACAATGCAATGAAATTGTAACAATAATAATGGCAATAATAATACAAATAATAACAATTAAAAAAAATATATATATATATAAAATATTTAAATAATAATAATAATAATAATAATATATACCTATTCAACAATAAAGTGCATTGAGCAACTGGGATGTTTAACAATGTGTCACCTGCACAGGGAGGCCGATGAAGACAACACCAATACGGTGAACATGTTTGAATGGGGCTGATATTTTCAATAATTACGGTGATATACATGGACCCTCATGTCATCGTCTCCCTCTTTGTGTACTGTAATATTAGAATTCACTCCTTAACTCAGTCAAGTCGACTGGTTCAATATTTGCATTCTAAACATGCAATTTCTTGCCTCATCAGGTATGTAATTCCATGGTTCATTAGTACTGTGAAGTTTATCATTTGTCATCAAAGCCAATGTGTCAATAAATGATTAACCTTCATATCAGGGAAATGAAATATTTCAGTTCAAGCAAGGCTGATTACAGTCTACATTATAATTGCAGCCCGCAAGGCTGTTATTTTTTTGTCTACACTTTTGAGCTACAGTATATTGGCTGATTGCTGCGCAGAATTGCAGTCATCAGACAACTGCATAAATGTAATTAAACCTACCATTTGTGCCACCAACTGAGTAAACGCACATACGTATGATTGTAGAGCTGCCAGATCTCAGTGTTGAATATCCATTGATATTGATGAAAATTATGAGTCAGTAATTAACTCTGGCTATCTTAATATGAAGTATTATAGTTCAGACATTACTTTCCATGCAAAAAAATAAGTCTCAGAATACCATATTTAACTGTATGGACATACAATATGCTGAGCTATTCCCCAGAAACAAATGGAACAACATTAGGACCCAGGTTAAGTATAACACGTTAAGAGTTTAAAAGTCAAATTCTGCATTGGCTCCATTGAACTTAATCCAAAGGAAAACTTTTTGAATAATGGCTAAATACAACCGATAAGTCTAGGCAACATCATAACAATATTTTGTTGTATTTGTATTTTGTAATTTTTATTTTTTTTTTATATGTCAAGGGTTGCAAGTTTAAATTTGTGCTGGGCTGCAATACACTGCAACGGTCCAATGCATGGAAATGTTATTTACCTATAAAGATGTGACTTAAAGGTACTATATGTAACTTTTCCGCATAAAAATTTCTAAAAACCACTAGACCTATGTTATATATTTTGTTGAGTTGTGTACGTACATTATCCCAAATGCTTCCAACAATTTTCAAACCCAGAGAAATCCCTCATTTTAATGTTGGTAACGGAGCGTTTCTTTAGGTCGCCTGTCATGGCGTCCGTCCCCTTCACCCCCTCGACTGATAGAATTTCCGGGACAACACAGGGAACACTGGATGTCACGTGTAACTTTTATTTCAAAACTTTTTTTCTCTCTACTATTACTCTACTAACTAGTGTTTGATGGAGCACGGTTATTTATTGCCGTTTGCCGCGCGTTCTGTCGCGGAAGCAGGTCCCGTAAGGCGCACACGTGACAAATGAAGACGACAACTCCCATGATCCCACGCTGCTTCTGACGTCATCAGACTCCATCTTTTTTGTTATTGTTTTGATTGAGAGACCCCCTAGCGGCAGAAATCACATATTGTACCTTTAAGTACCCAAGATTGCTCACCTTGAAGCAATCCCCAAAGTTATATGCAGTATTTGCTGCTATACATGACCCATGGAACTGTGATGGTCATTCAGCATATCTAACAGACAATAAATTAAGATGTAGGCTAACACTCTTAACAGAACCGTGGAGCGCTTGTAGAAATGCACAATGCGGCAACCGTATTGTGCATTTCCACCTTATAATCATCACTGTCAACATGATCTATTTCCTTTCCTTAGTTATCGGGGAAACGGCTGAGGGGAAGGCAAGGTTTGTACAGTACGTACGTACATGTTGGTCTTGACAGTGGGAAATCTGAAGTGAGTGGAAGAATGGAAGCTCTGAAACTCCCGGAGGGGAGCTTTAATTATAGTCGGACAGGATGAATTCTGCTATTGTTGTCTAGTGTAAAGGTGAGACAGGCTACTCTGCTGGAAACCTGTTACCTCGCTGCCAACATTAATGGCATCGGATCATATTTCATTTTACAGGTGTATTATTATCGCTATAGCAGCATATCAAAGAAAACATTTGCATAGACCATGCATAGCTGCACTCTCGAGAGAAAGCCATTCGGGACCTGCAAGCTACAACTTGTAAAGTCTGAAATAAATCTCATTTCAAATTTCAAATTTCTTCATCAGTTTAGAAGATATTCAAGCATGTGGCTTTTTCTCTCCAGGTTGAACTGGTTGACAGTGATCTCCCCTGCCAAACACCGCCCCTCTTCCTTTAAAGAAGTCAATGATCCAGTCAACATCCAAATGGTTAGCAGCGGCATTAGTACCTATTAGTTGTTAGTTTGTAAAAGCATCAAATTCCCCTTTTCTAAAATATTAGGAACGCTTCAGGCGTGCGCAGTGTGCAGCGCTTCCCCATTGTTGTGGTCTCTCTGTTTATTTCTAGATTAGCTTCACGATCCAAAACGCACGCCAGGTCCACATTGCCATGCATTCTTTAGAGTTGTTGCCAGCCCAAGTTCACTCTGTTTTGCTCCTTTTTATTTTTTAGTTTTTGGCGTCACTATACTCGTGTCGCTTTTTTCCCCAAATCTGCCGCTGCCAGTGCAATTTGCGGCAAACGTACCACGGTGTCTTTTAAATGAAGGCGCAAATTGTCATACTCGCTTTGCTTTTGTCTTCAGCGAAACAAACCGGGACTGCCCAGAAATTGTCCCAACTCTTTATTCTAACGTCAAAACGGCTTGTACAGGCAGAGGATTAAATGGGGGGTGTAAAATGTTCCCGCTTCATATCGTTCATATTCCCCATTACACATTTTTCTTGTAAATGATCATTGTTTCAGAGGGCTATTATTATTTTTTTGTACAAATTGAGTGTTTTAAAGTGACAATTTTATGTTATATACATCCAAAATATTGCAAAGGTTTTGTTTAAACTAAAATGAGGCCTTGTGTTTAAAAGAGGAGGTGTGTCTGGCGATGCACATTAACCATAATTCATAGTCAGAAAATCATAGATGACGTGACAACTTAATTAAAACGGACATAAATGAAATATAATCATAAGATATTTAATTGATAGTAAGCTTTCCTTACTCAAACCTCGCTCTGTGTGCGCGCGCGCACACACACACACACACACACACACACACACACACACACACACACAATCAGCAGCGGGGTAAACATGTTGCCTATTTCAGTAAGACATCCACAACACCCTCAATGAAAATGGTTCTCAAAAAAATGATCAGTGGCAAGCCAGAAATTCTCAGATGAAAGACTACTGGTATTATTACATAATTTCCCATTACTGTGTTTTTCAGACTTTGATTATTTATGACAAAATAATTGCATACAAAATGCTTCTTAGAAGCAGCTGTAGAGTAAACCACGAGAAGCACCTGAGCTCTGGTAATGCTGTTTGAAGTGGAGCCTGTCGTGTGACTGGGAATCGACTTCAAAGCAAACCCTATATGCAAACTGCTGGATATAATGGACCCGTATTGTTGAACATTGGCTTGTGATCGCTATTTCTGACATTTCATTGGGAGGTTGTAGCACAGCTGGGTGTCTGGGAAGTCTGTTTTTCACAGTGTTACACCAGCTGCTTCACAAGCTTCTGAAATGTAAAAAAAAACCCCGAAAAATAAGTATTTTCCATAGTCCTGTTTTAGTTTTATTGACTTCATTAGTTTAAGACGACGGTATATACTTTTTATTGTTGCTGTGGCAGAACACTTGAGGGCCGCTGCGATGTATGAATAGGAGCATCCAATTTTAGATTTTCTGTAAAGTTTCATATGTAGGCTGTATAGTGTATAGCCGGCCCTGCCCTTCAGATGCAACAGTGAAAACATTGTCTTTTTTATATATTTATATATATTTTTGCACATTCTCAATTGGTTTAATGAGCTTTGGATGCCCATACGCTGCCACATTGTTGGAACAGGTCAAAGATATAAACAAAACAATACATCGTAAGATGAGAAAGGAAAGATAATAAATGGACTGACTTCACAAATGGAAAGGTGAACACAAAAACCGAGGCTATACTCCAAAAACAAAACAAAACGCAGAATTCCAAATCTGCATGAAGTTGTGCTCATTTATCAAAGTGGAATGTGTGCACATTAAGTGGCCAAAGAGTTCAGATCTGACCACAACTATTTGTTTTTAAGCAGTGGGATGTTCTCCTTTTAGCCTGCAGCTCGTAAAGACGACTTGACTCGCTTTGCCAGAGCTGTAGTTTGTGCTTAGCAGGTTAAAAAGAAATTCTCCCACAACTACTTTTAAAACAGTGACTCGCCCGCACCAATGAGAGATACTGATCATTAGCAGCAACCGCTTCAGAACACAGAACTCTTCTGTTTTGGATTCAGCTCTAGACCAGTGGTTCTGCGCTGACCCAATTTCCAGCCAGACTCCTTCCTCCGAACTGACCCTGATATTCCATTCCCATTGTATTGGCACTAAGGACAAGAAATCCTGCGGACACCTGAGGCTCCGCCAAGTCCCCCCGCAAGTCCCACTGTGGTCCACTCATTCATCACAAACCTCTATCTCTCGCAAATGAGCTGTGATTGAGGTGATTGGAATTTCCAAAGGCTGTCACAATCATTTTGATTAGAAAACAGACATGAGATAATGGAGGAGACAGGCCTGTTATGAGAGTCCTGTCAGGGCTGAGATAATGCTCCAGAGTGTAGAGGTTAAAGACACCGTTTCCTTGTTAATAATTAATTGCTGCCCGTGTGGTGGATCCACATCATTGCTCCCAGCCATCGCTTGATAATTGCTTTACATTTAATTTGGCTCCAGAGTGTTCCTTACGATAGGTAAATTGTGCTTTAAGTCGATATGGGCTCGGACAGAAAGCGTGAAATCAGAAACCAATAAGGAGGCCACAGAGCCAGGTACTGTTAGGTTCTTTGTTTTCTCAGTTTCGGTCAGCACAAATGAATTATCTCCACTATAATCTGTTTAATGTAAGTGCCACTCAAACATTCTCTTCATCTCCCTGTGAGATGCGTAAAGAATGCTGATATGCGTTACTTTTGCCCGGTTGTTCTTTTGGAAGAAGGCGAGTTCGCTCAACGCTCCAAGTGAGCATGTTTCTCTTTTGTTGTTCCTTCTCTCAGCAATTTAATTACTTTGCACAAGCTCCAAAAAATGCTGCCGGTGCCAGGCATTCTTTACTATCCTTTGCTGAGTATAATTTTGTGGCACAAGTTGCACTTAGTTTTAACAGTTTGTGGATGAAAGCATAGTTGCAGATTTCAACGGTGGAAGTGTAAAGCCGCCTGCTGGTTCTCTGTGCCGAATACCATACTGAAATACCGTACAATGGGGCGAATTCACAAAAGGATTGCACCGCTTTTGCTACCGCTAAACCGGCACAAATAACACAAAAAGCAACCGTCTTAATTCACAAAGCATCCGCAAAGTGAAATGCACCACTAACTGCGCTGCCACGCAAATGCATACATTTGGCGCAAAATTGGCCCCTTTCTATGTAAATGAGCCTCGTTGCAAAAAACGTCCAATTCACAAACCCCGGCACAGTTGGTGTGAAATTGTTTCCATCTGCAGAGAGCTGGTGGTAACTGCGCGGAGAGGAAAAAAAGACTCGTCTGTCAACATTGGGATTTGAAAAGAATGGAAATTGTCCGGTGCCCCTGTGACGGAGTCTCCCCGTGACGCATGGCACCGGCACAGCACCCCCAAGGACTTTCTTACAATTTGACATTTTCATTAAACACTTAATAACTACTGTCCGACAAATATTTAAAGTTTTATATTTATCTAAGACTGATAATTCGTAAAACAGGCAAGTGTGGAGCAGTGGCGTGAATGTGTAATGAAGACTCTCCATTACACGTGTGTCTTGTGTCAGGTTCCGCCGAGTCATTGATACCCCCCCGGCTGACGCACAGATACACGGATTATTTATTTTGCCACATATAATAATAATTATATGTAATTATGATAATTGCGATCAAGCGCAAATTGCACTCTGCAGCAAAACTTTATGCCCGTGTTTCTGATGATATCATTAGTGCAATATCTTTTTGTGAATCGGACGCTAAGGCGGGGCTGATAGCGGGCGCAATTGGTGCGCAATTCATGTCGCTATTAGCTTTGTGAATTCACCCCGAGTGTTTTATTCACAACATTGGATATTTTGTTTGTATTTTAGACATTTTCCACGTCTCCAGGGATTCATTCAATCAGTTGTTATTGTTATCCTCCATTGTGTTTTTACATGGGTTTCTAGGCTTAAGCATAATAACAGATTTTTTATTTTTCAGGCATGAACATGGCCTCCCAGCGCAGCGATGATGAAAATCCAGAGAGGAAGGTTCCTCACACCCGTATAAATAGGGAGGCCGACCTCCAGGTATAAAGACCCTCCTCTTATCAGTTTTAGCCATGATCTCCTCGACTGTCCCGAGGGTCATTGTGAAGAAAACCACACCCAGAGCGCCTCGCTGCTTACCTCTCAAGTGTACTTTGTCTGTGCCAGGAGAGAATTACACTCCACTTTGCTCCTGAATGCGGCCCTTTCTCTGGGGAGTTGAACTGCTCTCTTTGCCAAATCCAAAGCAGACATTGCTCAGCCTTGCATGTGCAGAGATAATGATCAAGTTAATTAGACCTGAGATTGAATGAACTGCAGCAGCAACTTAATCATTTGTAACTTGATTAGAAATGCTATATTCTGCAGCACTGGAGACCAAAAAGCTTTGCCCTTTCACAGTGCTTGAAAATTAGGATCTCCTGCAATGTTCAGATCTTGAATCAATTTGTATAAAGCAGTTAAATAAACTTTAGCACTCCAATTTAAGGATTTTTACAAGCATGGGGTGACCTTCTGCTTCTGACTGTCTGATAAGAGTTCACAGAGCAGATGCAGATTACAGATCTATTAATGGCTCCCTCTGTTATCTCTTAGGAAATATACACTTTTGGATGTCCGTTGGGTGAAGGCAGCTTTGGATTTGTTTTTGAAGCCACCCATAACGAAACCCAGACGAAATGGGCTATTAAGAAGATGAGAAAGAAGGTAAATATCTTTGTGATTTTCTGAAGAAATTCACAGAATCCCGTTCCCCGTTGTGGGGGAACTTTTCCACTTAAAATGGAAAAAAGGCCCCTAACTCTGTGACTTGATCTTCCACTACTGCAGGCAGAGGGGTTTGGTGTCAGAATGCTGGAAAGGGAAGTGAACATTCTCAAAGAAGTGTATCATGCTCATATAATACATCTTCGAGAAATCTTTGAAACACCAAAGGTGAGTCATGCTGTCCTTAAAAGTGCCAAGTCGAGGCATCGGCGTCGGCGATAACGTACCGGTCAGTGGTGAGGAGTGAAATGCAGTGTTCTGTTCTAGCATATGTTTTTGGTTCTGGAGCTGTGCGATGGAGGGGATTTGAAGAAGCTGTTGCGGGAGAAGAAAAGCCTCCCAGAGGATGAAACCAGGCAGATCATCAGAAGCCTAGCCGAGGCCATCGTCTACCTGCACAAGAACGGTACCGTGCTTCAGATTCATCGTAGCGGTTTGAATGCGAAACCAGCCAACCTACACTGTATGAATAAAGCTTCAATAAAAAACTAAATTAACTTGATTGATAATTGACTTAAACGAGTAATCCCAAGCAATAACCATATGATGACACTCGGAAGTGATGCTAATAGATTTTGTCTAAGTATCATGGGAAAAAATATTTTACTGCATCCATTGATGGACTTACCCGGGTAACGCTGTACGTGACATCGCAGTGTCACTTTGGTCCAACTGGCATTGCGGCAATGTGTGATATTTCATGCCAGTATGGCTTTCAGTCATTGTGGAATCCATTTTATTTTTAATGAGATAATAATGAACAACTGCTAAGGAAAAGAAGTTGGACAAATTTTAATTGAATTCGAGGGGTTTATTTGGAGATGCTATGTTTTGCCCTTCTAATGATGAAATCTGTAGTTAGAGGTAATTGCTTGGCGATGAGACACCATTACATGTGGCTAATGACTCAATTTACAATGAGCTGGGGAGGAATACTGATTAATAGGTGTGTTTTTACACCGAGCGTCCCCCGGCGCTGGTTTAACTTTGAACTCCATATGATACCAATGGGGAAAGCGCTGCAGGGAATGTACAGATACATCATGATTAACCTGCTGGACAAACACCAAAACCGTTAATACCAATTTGCCCCGTGGCACGGCACATGGCATGGCCGCACCGCTTGGAAAACGCATCGGAATCAATAGTTTCCAAGTCACATGACTGACTGTTTAGGAGACTTTCATACAATTTTTATATAAAAACAGTAATAGATACATAATTTAAAAAAAACCCACTAACATTAGAATAATTTTTTTAATTTTATGAAATCTAAAATTTGATTAAAAATTTTAATTGATACTTTTTTTAAATAATGCAACTGTGTCTTTGTCAACTACTTGCAAAAGTGAAAACGTAACAGCTTTGCTGCAGCTTTCAGATTGTAGATCAGTGATCCTGATCTTGATCCTGTAACTTTAGACCTATGACTAAATCACTTAGTTAAGCCCCTACAGGGATAATTACTAATTTACTAATAACTATTTACCTAGCAATGTCAATCTAATGTTGGTGCGTCTCTAATTAGCAGTAGCAAATTAGACCCTTTCCATATGATTCCTAATGCAATCACTCGCCATGAGCCTGGACAAAATGACATTTCTGATACATTTCCTTGTTGCTCCACATTTAGCAAACAGCTCTTTTATTGAGCAAAATAAAGTCGTTATGACAAGAGGCAGTGAACTGACAAGAGGTAACGCGGCAAGAAAGTCTGTTGTTGTTTTACCACAACTCATTGCAGTGGCTTCGAGATGTTGCTTCAACTATAAAAAAAATACTGAAATAAATGAGATCGAATGAGAATGAGATGACAAATCCATGCCACTTGGAACATATACTGCGTCTCTTTAACAACGGTTCCAATAATCAACCTAATTTAGGTGACTTTTTGTGTATTTATTCCAGCAATGATTTATTTTTAAGGAGAAAAACCCCCCTGTTTCCAATTCAAATGACAAACGGCGTATTTTCATTATTTTTTAGTATTTATTCTTCTTAACTGGTATATATATTTACTCTTTTATTTAACTTCCTTTTTTCTATTTTAATCTAACCTTTTAAACTTCTTGTTTCACTGCGCTGCATCACCAAGTCAAATTCCTGTGTACACTGTACATTTGGCGAATAAAGCGTTCCTGTTGCACAAGTTGAGACCGACTTGTAAATTTAATCTCAAAATCTTGAATTATACGAGATAATGTGACAAGCAAAGGGTTTCATCGCCTGATTGGCACGCTTTTACCCAGCGCGCCGGCAGCCAAGCCATACAAGGAGAACACGTTTTAATAAGAAGAGAAAGGAGAAAGACCGAAAAGATAAGAGTAGAAGGAGATATCGCACAACAATGCTCCAGCAATATTCAACTTGGCAGCATCCCATATTAGTTTCTTTAAACTAATGACAAATAGCATTTTTCCCTTTCTTTCACCGAGTTTACTTTTAGGTTGGGAACCAAGGTCCTTCAGTGGGGTCCAGGCCTACTGAGCAACATAAAATGAATCAGTCGGCGGCCATTTGGCTGGCAGATGGCATGACACATTTGGAGATCTCTCGACATAAAATGCTCATGAAATAATTTAATAAGATATTTCTGTGCCAACCATTTCTATCCTTATGTACTTAGACTTTGTCATCCTTTTGTCGTCGCACACAAAGCAGACTCGGGTCCACTTCAAGAGGAACTTTTACTCTTAAAGTCGGCGTCTTCCCCTGACCTCATTCCACATAAACATTACAGGAGAGGAAACAATTTTGGAGAGGGCCACTGTTCTCTACCCCTCTGACAAAATCATTTTAAGAGAGATGAACTTTAAGACTCCAGAAGATTGTTCTTCCTAGGAAACTAATGTGTGTTGTGACACTTTCCAATCTTACCTCCCTCTAGCGTCAACATTTAATCTAACCTTGAACCCATGTCTTGCTCAAATGCCTCTCCATCTTCTAAGTCACAATAACCGTTTTAATGGGGTTACTAGAGTTTGTGTTATGGCTCTTTAGTAGATCAGTACAACAGAATGCCTCCCTGCACACACCGTCGCCGTTTATGTTGTCTACGATTTGTCTATTTTTGGGCGGGTTTTAGTAGGAATTAATAACTTTTTTCTGTTTTTCTTGTTCATTGAAGTCAGGTTTTTCCATCTCATCTTTGTATCTTAAACTAGATAATCATCAGTTCAAATGTAGGGGCATTGACGCTACACTTGTGTTAATCGAGCATTACCACTTAAATGGTCAACTTAAAGGTGCAGTGTGTAGAATTTAGTGGTATTTGGCAGAATGGACTTGGCATAAATATTCATAAGTATGTTTTAATTAGTGTATAATCCCATGAAATAAAAATCGTCCTGTTTTCTTTACCTTAGAATGAGCCGTTTACATGGGGAGCAGGGTCCTCTTCCACAGAGGCCGCCATGTTCCATGTTGTTTCTACAGTAGCCCAGAACGGACAAACCAAACACTGGCTCTAGAGAGGGACTTTCGTGTTTTTCGCGAGTTTCGCGGCCACCGTAGATTCTCCTACACGCTTGGAAGGGGAGGGTGATGGGAGATTTATTAAGTTGGTTGCAATCTGCAAATTCACCTCTAGATTCCGCTAAATTCTACACACTGCACCTTTAATTCCTTCATCAGTAATTTGATTGGGGGGAGGTGAGCGTGCAACAGGAAAGGCAACAAGAACAACCAGCAGTACCACCAGTGTAAACACTGTCAGGCAGCTACAGGATTGGATGTCTGAGGGCCGTGGCAGACTCTGGTTGGTTGAGTGAAGTAGCTGCAGGTGATTCACATCTCTAACCATTAGTGACAATGATGAGAAGTAGTCTTCCTGTCTGATAGTGTGATTAATATTTTATATTTTAGCAATAGTGACATTCTTACAAAAGTGAGTGTGCAGTGGGCAACCCACTCTCCAGCTGGTTTCATGTCCGCCAGTGGTGACGTTGTGGGACGCTGCATACACTGTGGATGTGTCCAATTTCACATTGGACACATCATTTCAAATCAAGATCCGGTCTCGATGTGTTCTTTCATTCAGTAAGTAGCCATGAAATAGGCGAGATAACGTGCAGCCGGCCGGTCATTATCGCAAAATAACCCCCGCCAGGGTGATCAGGACCCCTACTTAACTAACAAAGTAAATATTAAAATGATTATTGATTGAATTTGATATCTTGTATTGGTTTGTGTTAAACCCTTATCTCTTATATCCCCCCCCCCCCCCCCCCC
>OMKR01026333.1:1616-22868 GCA_900302355.1 Cyttopsis rosea | reverse complement strand
ATATTTATATATATGAGCTTGATATAAACTGTTTTTCTGCAAACACTAATTTGCAACATGCCGTGTCATCAGAACTGAGTAAAGCTGGAATAGCTGAAGGTGAGCGTTGTCAACGTGAGAGTTTCATTTCCATATTTCTAACAATACAGGCCTGTCATTTGCAATCAGGCATTTAGGCAGATTACAAAATAACATTCTTTTGTTTATGGCCCCCGCTTGATGATCAGCACAAAACCATCTTTACCAGAGGCTTATGAAATTTTATAATAATACGAGCAATAATGCTCCTCTTCCGCATATTGTACAAGTGCAGCAACACAATGGTAGCCCAGGGGTAGTATTTGCATATCTTCAAGGGCTGTGTGTGTGAATAGGGCTTAGGAAAATGAGAAATAATTTCAGGCACAGAAAAACCGATGGGCTGTGACCAAACTCTAGATCCTCTATGCATATGTTATCTGAGATTGAGTGGTTTTATTATCATATAAATGCAAATGGGAGACTCTGGCATGTAGGATACAATGGGCAATTATGGCTCAGATGGGAGGTCGACTGGATCAAATCATCTTTCGTGTAATGCAAAGTGCTGTGTGCAATGGAGAACACTGTACTGTGATCTCCTGGACATGACTTTACTGGGCAGATGCAATTTACTGTACATGACATGGCAATCAATAAGTTGTGGGTCATCATCAATGGGCGCCAACATGAGGAAAACCGAATAGTGAAAATCTTGAGCAGCCATAATAATAATAATAATAATAATAATAATAATTAAAAAAATTATTATTATTATTATTATTATTATTATTGAGGTGTTTTATTATTTATTTTTATTTTTATTTTTATTTTTATTTTTATTTTTATTTTTATTTTTATTTTTATTTTTATTTTTATTTTTATTTTTATTTTTATTTTTTTATTTTGTTAGCACAAGGACTGATTTTATCATTATTCTTGTTTTTTTTCTTTTCTTGTTGTGATAATATTGATGATAATTAATATGCTAATTATTTTAATACATACTCAGAGACACATTGACTATGACTTATACAGTATGTTTAATAGCTGTAATGAATACCGCTACCACAGGGTGGCGCTGGTTACTCATTAACAGAGATAACCGAAAGCTTTCCTGCTGCAAGGCTTCCCAAGGCCCAGTCTCTCAGTCTGGCATTTTTGACATAACTTCAATTTTGTCCCTTCCATTGAAGTTTTTCATGACATAAGTTTTCATTATTTTAGTTCAGGGTCGGACTGTGTTTTGTGGTTGTGTTGACTTGGACTTGACTCAGTATTTATTTTAATACTCTTGAAATTTATATCAAATCTTAAAAGTATATAAAGAGAACACACACACGACTGGACTGTAGTCAGGCGGTGTTTTCTAATAACCCACTATTAAATACAGGCATAAAACCAATCCATGTATATGCCATTTTAAATAACAAATTATAGATGCAGAATTAAAATTTTTCATCAGACTTTCCAGTCTAACTCCATTTTCCCGTCGACACTGTATGAAGTTAGTTTGACATTCAAACCTAGTAAACAACATCAACGACCATCATCCCCGGGACTACGTTTTATTATAAAATGTCCCATCATCACAGTGTCATCAAGTGTTTTTCGATGACAGACACTCTTTAAGTCGCCAATCCTGAGCCTTAATCCCGTCGAGGCGTTCTCAAGCGGAATGAGCTCATTTTAATATCCTGTGTATTATCAGGACGGTGATTGACCATTAGTCACGTGTCACGGCCCGGACACCGGTGCTGTGAATACCAGTTTGTATTTTCTCAACACTAATAACTTAACACAGAACAGGATGTTATGGCGTTGGTCGTACGGGCCATGACTCAACGCTCTAGTTAGTAAGAGATAAAGTGCCGCTGTGTGACTCGGGCGTGGGCTAAGTTCCTAACCCCTCCTAGACTTCACGATGAACTTCGGTCACGTGTCTCCGTGAGATTACCTGGAGCACACATAATACAGAAAAGCTTTGCATCAGCAGACTTTACTGCTGAGTGGATGCTTGCCACTGACTCACACGACCCTGTGGAAGTGCAAACACGGGACTTTGTCAGGTTTTGTGCCTTACACATTGGGATTCCGATTGACTCTGTAGTTGTTTTTACTATCATTTGAGAACACAAATGGCGTAATCGGCATATGGGGGGTGGGGCAAAAAAATTCTTAGAACATTAGGTACATTTTTGTGGTGCTCACTTTTTCTTTTACAGTTGCCAAGTCCAACCAATTCCCAGGAACTTTTTTCCATGTAGGAGAAGCTACAGCCACGAAACTTGCGAAAAACGCGAAAGGCCCTCTCGAGAGCCAGTGTTTGGTTTGTCCGTTCTGGGCTACTGTAGAAACATGGCGGTGCAACATGGCGGCTTCCGTGGAAAGGGACCCGCTGCCCATGTAGATATAAACGGCTCATTCTAAGGTAATGAAAACACAGCGATTCTTATTTTCATGGGATTATACACTAATTAGTACACACTTATGAATATTATATTACATTTCTGCCAAGTCCGTTCTGCAAAATGCCACTAAATTCTACTTACACGCTGCACCTTTAATTACAACGCACAAGCTGCAAGCTCCGATTCGAGCTATGAGCTGCGGTTTAAACATCCCCTACCCCCAACGTGTGAATACGGGGAGTACAGGTGTTACACCATAATATGTGATCACCAAAATGTGTGAGATCACTGTAACCCATTTTCTGCAGGTATGTTGTCGAGAACGCCTGTTATTGCTCAAACTGTGGTTATGTTTTTGACATCATGCCCACATAAGGTAAAAAAAAAAAAATACTTAAAATATTTTTTCAAATTAAGTTTTAGAAACAACTGTTTTTTGATTTCTGAAGTTTATGAAATTTTCTAAAAATGTGTTTATTTGTGCATGCATGTATAAGTGATATTTGCCTCACCTCATCTTAAAGTTCTTTAGGAATAGGCCTACATAGCCTGTTCCAAAAGGACGCCATTTCTGACAGACAGCCGTCCGAATATGTGACCACACTGTACCTGCACAATAAATGAGTCAAACACGAACCACATGTTGTCAGGTGATTTGCCATCCTCTAACCTTTATATGAACAAAAGTATTCTTGTCTGGGATCATTACAGAGTCAGCAACAAACAGGTCACCATTTCCGACAGCAGCCGTCAGAATATGTGACGGTCACACATTTCGGTGGTCACAGAGTACGGTGTAACACCGGCACATATTTTCTCCTCCGTGCGTACCCGTTCCCCGTTTCTCCAAAAAAAAAAAAAAGAATTGTGTGTTTTTATTTTGGATGTATTTACTTTGCTCCGTTTCCAAATTGAACAAAACAAAAAAAATAGCTATGTGTGTCCCACACTGCATCACACATGGCTTGGAAAGCAGGAAATAAATCTGAATGACATGTTGATAAGTGCAAAATGAATAGTGATAAAATAAATTTTCAAAGAAAGTGAGAGGAGAGCTACTGGGGAAGAGGGGGAGAAGAAAAGAGAGCGAGAGAAAGCGAAGGAGAGGAACAAAGGAAGAGAATGACAGAAAGTGTCAGCTTGTGAGCAATATAGACAGGAGACGGCAGCAGTGGGGAGAGGGAGAGAGAGAGAGAGAGAGAGGTGGATGTTTGGGAGGAGGGCTGGAAGGGCTGGCTGAACACCATGTGCCCTGTCAGAGGCTGTTGAGCGATTGATGGTTCTCGGAGAGAGAGAGAGAGAACCGTCACGTCATGTTATAGCCTCGGAGACGTTACGCCTGAAATAACACCCACCTGTGTTTTTCGGTTAAGGTCAAGGAAATGCAAACAAACACACACACACACACACACACGCACACACACACACACACACACACACACACACACACACACACACACACACAATATCCCTGAGTGATTATGAGGATTTGATTGACATTTAATCCGGATTATTCCAGACGCAAAGTACAAGATGTACAGAGTTGAAAAGTGCGCCATTGTCTCCTGGTCTGCTGGATGTGGTATTTTGTGGGGTTCTCCAGGTGGGTCTGCACCTGAACATTATTAAAACTGACAATTTAAGGCATATTTCCCAGGGCGGCGGTATAATAAAGGGTATTCACAGCCCTATCCATACTAACTGAGAATGATTTACGGTAAAAGACATTATTTGGACCTGCAAATTGGAATTTAGGATTAGTTTATCCAGATATTGAGTGTCAATGCTCTAATCTGGGACAGTATATATTTGACATTTTATCTTACTATTGATAATTTGACCTAAAGACAGCTAGGTTGTAAACAACTAGGATGTAAAGGTTGTTATAATTTGTACTTTAGCTCTTATCTCTGTTTCTTATGTCTCTGTGCCATGTCTGTTTTTTTTTTTTCTTCTTTATTTTATGTTTCTAGCTTTTTAAAATATTTTTAGACTTTTATTCCTCTTTGCTTTTACATATCGTTTATGCCTTATGTTAAGCACTTTGAATGACCTTGTGTCGGAAACGTGCTATATAAATAAAGTTGCCTCGACTAAACTGCCGCTGAATGACTCTCTGCTCTCCCTCTCTCCACCGTCCCATAACCCACTAAAAGAATGGTGATTATGAGTGAATTTACTTTTCTAATGTTCAATGTGAACTATGGAAAAGGAAATTTAAAATGGTAGATTGATACGCGGACACTGTTTGATTATATCTGACAACGTCTGGATTTTGTCACCAACTGAAAGCAGCATAGAGTTGAATTTTAAATGTGGTGGATTTGAATTTAAATGACATGACTAATTTTACAAATATTATTTAAATTTAACCAGAATTTTGAAACAGCTGAATTTCAACTAAGCTAAAATAAAAACGTCATGTTAACATAACACTTAATTCTAATTCCAGCCAATAAGTTTTACACCATACAATTAGTGTTAAATTATTTTAAATACTAGAGTAGGTTTATGAGAGGATTTTAACGGATAAGCAAACTCACATTTTTCAGGAACTCTTCGGCAACAATTCGGGCCCTGGCGTTGACGGACAGCTTCATCTCACTGATTTCCTTGTCGATTTCCTCCATGAAATGAATGACAAAGTCGACCAACTTGTGCTTGTACATCTGTTCTGTATGGAAGTTGGTGATGAGAAAACTGATGTCATAGCCCTAGAAAGATTTAAAAAAAAGATTTGGTTAAAAACCCTTTTTGTTGCATGATAAACATTCGACAGTAATCAATGACATAGTGTAAATGTGTGAATATATTCTCGATCTCATACCTCAACTGGTTTCCTCCTCAAAATGAAGAAATTCTCCGCTCTCATCATCATAAAGCGCATGAATTTATGGCACAGAATCTTTTCGATCTCATCCGCCTTGAAGTAAAAACAATACATATTATACAGTGTATACAGTATATCTATATATTAACGACAAGTAAGTTCTCACAATTATTATATAAATCACATGATTGCAATTATCTTATCTAAACTAATGTTAGAAATGTTGCAACAAATATAATGTGAATTAGGTGCGTTTCCATGAGTTGGGTTGAGGGAAATTAGTTGTGTAATGAACACATTTTTATGTTCCTTATGTTCAACAGATTCTTCTTCATAAGGTACACATTTATTATTACACTATATTATAAGCTATGATAATATAATAACTATGATAGTGGCATAAAAAAAAACATAATTAAATTGTAATTCACAGTTATCTGTATGACAATTAATCTGGCTCAAACTGCCCCTGAACCACCACAATGCAAGAGCACCAACCTGCTTGACAGCGATGCTGACGCGGACAGAGTTGATGGAGCCCTCGATCAGAACCTTCTCCCTGTCATTGCGGCTGATGATCACCGGCTGGAGAAGCAGCTCCTTACTACTCCTGGAGGGGAACACACAGTGGAAAAAATGGTAAACACTGCCACTAATCCACCATCATAGGGAGGCTCCATTCTTTCCAAAATTCCAATTTCTCAAGATTTACTTAGGTATTTGGTCCAGGGGTCATTCTGGCATTGCAAAATTAAATTCAAGGGCTTTCAAGTACTTTAAGCACTATTTTTACATTTTCAAGGACATGACACGCAAAACAAATATAATAAATTCTCAATGTAATCTTTATTAATTAAAAAAATATATACATAAATATATAAATAATATGCTGGATTAAATGTCATAATCTATGAATTATTCAGGGTTCCCACACATTTTTACCAATGAATTTTCAAAACTTTTCTGTAATATTTTCCCCCTTTTCCATGACTTTATTTAAGTAGTTTAAAATAGGTAGGAGTAAATGAGACTCTTACTCCAGTGTGTTATGCCCTAAGACAGGCAGTCTAGCAAAAATGTAGCATGGAATGGAATGCCTTTGTGTCTACACATACAGTAGACTTAGAATTCCATTCGATGTTCCGTGCCACATTTCTGCTACACCACCTATCCTAATGCAAAATGGAGTTTACATTAGGACCGTCCATTGATAGCTGCACAAGGGTCTTCATTCCGGTTTCAGAGAGCATATTTTGCATCCGCTTTACATCCTGGGCAGTTGTGTGCGTGCCCTAGGAACTCCGAGCCTACATACCGGGTTTTCGCCTGCCGCCCATCCCAAATCCAGACATGCAGGTCCATCTGTTTGAGTTTGAGAGCTTTGTTCAAGGCTTTCGTCGAACATCATTACGTAACCAGCCTGTCTGGCCACCTCTCTGACAACAAGCGACTGGAAGTAGGGCGCAATTCCAAATGTGGAGAGGTACACACACAGTTTCCCTAACTAAATTTGCCTGCTATTCTGCTGTCAGGAAACACAGCTCTGAAAAGCTCACCTGTGTTAGCACATGAGCTGTACAAATAATGTGAGTCCATGGTCTTCAGTGCCCACATCACTTCAGCCAATAGCAGATCACTGGATGCGGCAATGGATTTGTTGAGCGTTGGTTGGATTTGTCTCGCAGCTATACCGATGCTTGCCGCGGCCGTAGAAGCGGTAACGTTACCTGGCCTGGCTCCGGCAGGCATGAAATATGTGCAGACGCTGGCAGTCTGTTGAGCCACCTTTTGGTTGTCTTGATGCTTTTTCCCTTTAGCATGGCTGACCAGAGCCGCTTCCCCCATGTTGCCAACGCCAAACGTTTTGGTGCAAAGCCTACATCCAGCGCGGCTAGGGTCTGCCTCTCTCTTGAGCCATGTATTATAATTTGTTATTTGAAAGCCATAGATTATTAAACACGCACCTCCCAGGCATTTTTACAGATAAGCAAACTGTTTGCGCTTCCTAACTTTAGACATTCCCGCCGCCAACTAGCTGCATATGCCAATGTGTATCATCACGTACGATACTAGTGAAGTTTCAACGGTTACGCAGCCTGTGCAGCACCGCACTAGATTTTAAATTAGTATTACAAGGAACGTATTTCGCGTAACATTGTTTTGAGATATTTATGAACATATTTGAAACAATAGCCAAAAACAGTGTATATTCAAAACTTTTCCAAAACATTCTGTTAATTCCAAACCATTTCCAGGCCTGGAAAACTTTCATAACTTTTCCAGGAATTTCATGACCGTGGCAACCCTGATTATTACTTTACGATTTAAAGAACAAAACCAGGGGGGGATATCACAGGTTTTCAATGATGGTGTTTTTTTTCAAGGACTTTTCAAGCATTTAAGTACAAAAGGGGCTATTTTTCAAGGTATTCCAGTACTTACATTTCTACGGGCGAAATTCAAGCACTTCATGAACCTGGTAATTGTATAAAAAATAATTCATTGTATAAAACCAGATAGTAAATTGACATATCACGTCCAACCAAGAGCGACTCACCGTACTTCCACCTCGGGCTTGTTGTGACGCTCCACTACTTGGGAGGAGAAGTTCTCCAGACAGAGAGCGGCCTGCAGAGTGGCTCGCACAGCATTAAGGTATGGACGCAAGGTCGCCGTCTGAGAGGAAAGAAAAGGAGTCTTGAGATGTCTGGGAATATAAAAAGACCAGTACTACTGAATGTGTAATGTTGGTCCTGGTAAGGTCCTTTTGTTTGCTTTGGCCCGTGCGAATTCATGGGTCCAAGAAGTCACTACCACCAGTGGTAGTTTGCTTTGTTTTGTTTTCCCAATAAATATTAAATATTCACCTTTGTGTAATCACACACCCCACCCTTTGACTGCACCGTTTCATCACAGTCTAATAAAGCCAGTGTGTTGCACTACACTAGTTGCTAAAATATCCCTCACACTAAAAACTCAGCTCAGCGATCTGATACAGAAGTTAACTTCAGCAACACAGAAACCATGAATGAAAAAGTAACCTTGACTTCCTGTGTGTGGGTGTGTGTGTCCGAACTTGAAGCAAAAATTGTGACAATTTATCAGTAGCTTGAAGAAAGTTTGACAATGTCATCTGAACCTCTAACCTAACATAATACTTAGTTACCATTTGAGATCAATACAGGAAATAATTAAATAGCGAAAAGCTATTTCACCACATCCTGTCTTGACGTCCTGTTTTCTGCTCTGATTAACTTACATTTTGTTTTATATCACTACCACAAATTACAAACTTACAATCCATGACGCATCACAGAATGACCTGTATTGTGCGATAGTATCTGACTCATATTTTGAGTCTGATGGTGGGTGATTAAATCCCCTAAAAATACTGTAGCTCACAAGGAATTACCACATTGAATAAGATCAGAGGTTCTCAAGTTCAACATAGTGTCCCCAGCAAAATGATTAATGGTTAAACTTTACTGTTTCATTAACAAGACGTTTGCACCATGAGAGAATGTACAATAATGACGGTTTTGTTTTAAGAGGAAGTAACAACAAACTCGCAGACAATAGGGGGTAAATAAACACATAATCTCCCTTTGTACAGGAAAAGTCACTATAATATTCGGCATTAAAAATGTTAATGTAACTATAGTAAACAGTAGGGCTCGAAAAGTTTCTATGAACTCCGGTCGTCATTTTTGGAGGACCACTTCCATTCAATTGCATAAATAACTAAAACATACGAAATGTATAAAAATTGAGAAAGGAAGGGAGAAAAATAAGGGTCGAGGTTTCACACACCGACTGCTGCAAGATTTTAGGCTTCCAAGACGTCTTTAAACTCAAAGATTCGCCGACTGACATTCACAGTCAATGCGAGTGACCCTCCCAATATGGCGGCTCGCTCTAGCAATGTGACGTCAGCTTCACATTCTCTACAGGACAATTCCAATGTACAAAGAGGTAAGAGATGTTAAAGGTGCAGTGTGTAATTTAGCGGCATCTAGCGGCGAGTCTCACCATCCGTGTAGGAGAAGCTACGGTGGCCACGAAACTCCGCGAAAAATGCCCAAGTCCCTCTCTAGAGCCAGTGTTTGGTTTGTCCGTTCTGGGCTACTGTAGAAACATGGCGGCCTACGTGGAAGCTGACCCGCTCCTTATGTATTAGAGCTGCAACTAACTTATTTTCATTATCGATTAATCTGTTGATTATTTTCCTCGATTAATCGATTACTTTTGTCCATAAAATGTGAGAAAACGCTGAAAAAACGCCGATCGCCGTTCCCCAAAGCCCGAGGCGACGTCCTCAAATGGCTCGTTTTGTCCACAACAAAGATATTCACTTTACTATCACACAGGACGAAAGAAACCAGAGAATATTCACATTTAAGAAGCAGAATCAGAGAATTTGGAAATTTTATTTTTTTTTAAAAACCAACTCAAAACGATTAATCGATCATCAAAATAGTTGACGACAAATTTAATAGTTGGCAACTAATCGATTAATCGTTGCAGGTCTAATTAAGATTAGTTTTCCACAATATAGAACCTTCCATTCGAGTCCAAAAGGTAATTGAATGTATACAATGGTAAAATAAAGACTCTGGCCCATGGTTGCGCCTCTCAGCATCCCCAGCTGCAGGAAGCGGCCGTGACGTCACCACCACGGTCTTCTTCAACCATCATCTGGCTTCTTTGCTCCCAAAACAGCTGGGCCCGTGTTGTCACAAAGCTCGCTGACCGCGGGTCTCGGTGCCGAGGGCCGGACTTCGGCGCCGCTTTAGCCCGGCACACGGGTGGTTATCTGCCGTTTATCTGTCACGTTTTAGGTGACGGACCTAACCCTAACCTAGCTAACGTTAGCCGGCTAGCTAGCCGCCGAGGCGTTTCAAATGAGACGACGCTGCGAGGACCGAGCAACACGGCGACGCTCGGCGTGGAAGGCTCGCGGGCCACGAGCGCCAGGAATGGGTGAGATGTCGCTGCCTCTCCCGTCGCTGGGAACCCGCTTCGGAGCATTTCATTGAAAGCAGTCTTACCATTTCTGTGGATGCGGAGGGGCGGCTCAAGGCGGAAGTGGGGTGCTCGAGGCTGTTCCGTGGATACCGGAAGTAAGCGCTGTGCTGTTCTTAAAGTGACAGATTTCAATTTGAGCAAGAATTTTATTTTAAAGTTGCAGTGTGTAGAATTTAGTGGTATCTAGCGGAACGGACTTGTCAGAAATGGAATATAATATTCATAAGTATGTTTTAATTTGTGTATAATCCCATGAAAATAAGAATCGTTGTGTTTTCGTTACCTTAGAATGAGCCATTTATATCTCCATGGGGAGCGGGTTCCCTTCCACGGAGGCCGCCATGTTGTGTCTACGGTGGCCCAGAACAGACAAACCAAACACTGGCTTTACAGAGGGCCTTTTGAGTTTTTCGCAGCTTCTCCTACACGCTTGGAAGGGGAGGGTGACAGGAGATTGATTCGGTTGGTTGCAATCTGCAACCTCACCGCTAGATGCTGCTGAATTCTACAGACTGCAACTTAAAGAAAAAAAAAAGAATCCCAAAATGTTGGATTAAAGTATAACACACCGCCAGTCAATTTGTGCAACAATAACTATTTCTTTACATCTAACCAACATCTTTAGTTAAGGCATGAAAGTCAATCTGGCTGTATGGCCAGTTATCACTTAGATGTATGGACGTCGTGTGGCTGATTTAGAACCTGAGTTTGTGAAATTCAATTCTAAACATTCTTGGAACAAACGGGAACTGGGCGATTGAGACTCCAAATAATGTAACAGTTGATATATTCAAGAATTTTATTATTTGACATCCAGATTTTTTTTTTCCAACAACATCATTGGCATTGCTGTGATTTTTCTTCCAGGAAAAGGTTGATTATAAGGGCAAAACTGATTGCTTAGATGAAATGAAACAATGTCCACTTTTGTTCAATCCATCAGTTTTTCACCTATACCATTTATACGCAATCTGTTAAAAAGTAATATTAAGTACTTAGCCAACCTGAGCTACAAGCAAATAGAGATGACAGCAATAACAAAGACGTATGACAGTAGACCGGTGTATGCTGTGTTGGTGACAGTGTAATTCCATAGCAGTGAACAAAGATTCCTGACGAAGGACAGAATACATACAGCAGTAATAGAAGCAGTACATGTAATGTTACATAAAGGCAAATAGTATTAATATCTCAAGAAATCTATTCATGTCTTATTGGCATTATCTAGGTAGAAATATTTCTTCTGCATTGTGACCTACACCCCTCGAAACACAGGCGTTAAGGGGCGTAGTAAAAGAATCAGCCAGGTGTTGAATAGATTCTTTATGGAATTTGATGAGAAATACATAAGGAGATGTCATTAATCTTACCAAAAATGGTGCAATGGCAGACACTGCTCAAATTAGCCCTCCCTATACATAGACAACATTTAAAGGCAAAAAAAAAAAAAAAAAAAACATTTAAAAAAAAAAGTGCAAAGACAAAGATGTGTTTCAGAGTGGCTTTGGAAATTACTTCACCAGCCAAATGGTATACATATATATATATAGTTTATCATTATTGTTTTAGACAGGCCATAGAAAGCAAACACTTTCAAGGAAAAGGGAAAGGAGAATAATATAATTGTGATGTTGACCTTGGCCAACATCATCCGACATGACAGAGCGTCAGCCCGTCCATCCAGAGTTCCCACTGTCCCTCTGGACAAGGCTCCACGCAGCCCCTTCACTGTGAGGGACCAGGGCCAGAGTCAGGCGGCACTGGGGAACTGAGGTTTTAAAGGGTGTCATTCATCCCTCACACAATATTTGGGCACTGGATTTGTCAGCACATTTATGACAAGAGTATTCTAGTGTGATGTGAGTACTATGTGTGGGGATACATCCATGAATGTGCAGCATACTGAGTGGTGGCTCTCGATGACATGGACAGTGGCATATAAGAGGAAGACCGGCAGGGAAATCCTTTCCCCGGGAGGGTGACGCAGGGACGGGTTTGTTCCAGACAGCCAGAGAAAAGATGGTCCGAGTCGTCCTTCAGCAGCTGCAGCTTTCTGCCGATGGCTTAGCTCTGTCGTTCCTGTCCAGTTTTATTGGCTCTGGGAATTCGTTGTACAGCTCCACCTCCGTCTCCTACGAGGCGTCACAAGAAACCATCAGCAAGGTGTAAGAGACGCTGCCCCGGAGACAAAGCCCACACCTCCACTGCCCTTCATGACCTACCTGTTTGAGGGCGTTGCGTGCAATTGTCTGGAATGCTTGTTCAACGTTGATGGCTTCTTTGGCACTGGTTTCAAAGTATGGGATGTTGTTCTTGCTTTGACACCACGCCTGAGCCCTTTTGGTAGTTACCTGTGTCCACAGAAAGAAATAATGAAATACATAACACAAGTATGTTCTAGGTTGTGTTGTCATCAAGCATGGTAGCTGTAGTCAACAAGGCAATCAGAGAAAAATAAGGAAAGGTAGAATAGGAAGTCTGTTTTTATTATATTGGATAGATTATTCTATTTTACCACTGCTAGCATAATCTTTTCATGTATGAATACTTGCTTTTTTAGGAAAACCAATTAAGTGCACCGTGGACAAGGTGTTTTTCCTGCAACATCATACCCAACTATCAAGGGTTGGGTTGACATTTGTTTTTGGCAAATTGCCTCATTATCCAAGAATACAGTGATCTTTATGCATTCGGTTCAAACACACACACAGATTAGAAAATCTACAAACAGAACTATTGTCATACTTGATGTATGGACACTTAACGCAGGTCTCAACTTGTCGCAGTGAATTGAAAAGTTACACCAATATTTAGAATAATATTGCACTTGCAAACAATTTGTTGAATTGTTCTCAGTTTCATAAATCTGTGTATTCCCTTGTTTTAAATAAAATCAGATAGAACATGAAAAGCTGTGACTAAGATTCAAAAAGTAAAAGAGGAAAAACAGGAAATCAACAGTAGTACGTTGGCAACATGGTATCGGTTTTGGTTTTATGTTCTCAAATAAAAAAATTACTTGTCTATTCTCCAAGTCAATCTTGTTGCCTAGCACCACGAAGGGGAAGTTCTCTGGGTCTCGGGGACTGGCTTGGATCAGAAACTCGTCCCTCCAGCTGTCCAGAGTCTTGAAGGTGTTTGGTGCGGTCACATCGAACACCAGCACGCAGCAGTCGGCCCCGCGGTAGAACGCGACACCCAGGGACTGGAACCGCTCCTGGCCAGCGGTGTCCCAGATCTGGCCACGAGTCGGGAAGAGAGAAAGGAGAGGATTACACCGAGAATCCTCCCATTCTCAATCTGACTCCGGAAACAAATTGAGTCAGGCAGTGTTTTAGAATAGTTATCCTAGCCATGCTAACAACCAACTGGGCTTTTACAGAAATTAAGTAAAGAGAGAGAAGTAAATCTGAAATTTTATTCCATATAATGTCTCTCTCCATCCATTCACCTATCCATCTAACCACGACATTGTGTTAATCTCTACTATTTAAAGCTAAATTATGCAAGATTCTTGATATATATCATAATGTATAATAAAGTAGCCTTGATGCATATTGTGCTATATATATATATATATATATATATATATATATATACACATACATATATACACACACACACACATGAGCTCCAAAATACTGTGTTAAGTGTGATAATTGTTTGTTGATATTCCCTTGTTTCTGACCCATTCTGTACTGAAACTATACTAATAGTTTGAGTTACAGGGGGGGCAGTGGGGAGAAGCTGTTTTAATACTCCATCACTATAGGTAGAGACTGAAGTTAAAAGGCCTAAACATCTTGCACAGGACCCTGGCCAGCTTTACAACTATTTCATAAGGAAATCCTCCAACAATAAAACAGTAGTTGCATGTTTTGCTCACACTTGACAGAGTCTTCCTATGTCTACGGTCAACAAAGATCCATGTGAGAAGGACTGCACTCTTTAGGCTTCAATGTATGCATAACAAATGATATTAAGACAGAAGAATGCAACCATCATGTTTCATATTTACAGCTTTTCTTTGACATATTAAAAAATATATATTTGAGTTGTGCAGCACCTGCATTGTCACGAGTCGGTCATCCACCATCACCTCCTTAGTCAAGAAGTCTGCTCCTATTGTGGCTTTGTATTGGTTACTGAACTTCTTATTTACATACTGATTCATCAGGGAGGTCTTGCCAACACTATCAAAGAGATTGAGGAAAACATATTATTGGTACAACACCAATAAAAACAAAAGGTGACAGGTAACAGACTTTTATACTTATATAGGATTGTGAGTGAGCGAGAAAATTGTGAATGTTCATGCCCAAAAAAAGTTTATTTTTGCAAATATTACTTTTATATATTGTCCTGCCCTGCATGGTACCACTGCAAAGTAAATGCAAGTATTCCACTCACCCAGAGTCACCCAGAATGATGACTTTCAGAAGCACTTTCTTCCTGGATGTCATTTTTCCAATGCTGTAGAAACAAAAATAACAAATTCAAGAATGTTAAGCATTCACAGGAGAGTCTGCAATCTTGCTCGTCAGTTTATTAATTGACCATTCTAACCCAATTTCAAGAAATGCAACTGTTCTGGGAAAATACTAATATGTGTTGCTATGAAGACCGCCCCCCCCCCCACCAATACAAACATTAGCCTACAAATATATTGCCCTAGACCGCTCAAGTTTGAACTCCATTCATTGCAGTCATGTGCTTTTTAAGCTGTTGGTCAAATCACGAGGAACACATCATTCCTTCTCTCTGCTGCATACACACAGGAAGTAAGCACGAGGGCTTCGAGGTGTTTCACTATGTCGGTCACAGCCATTTGCACAAGAGCCATTTCTTTAAACGCAAGAGCGACAAACTAGCACCTCCCCTGTACTAAACATTTAAGCATTTAGCTGAATAAGTTACTCTTAAAAACAGGATACAGCAATGTAATCCACTTTTTATTCAGTTGTGGTTGAGTAAGAGGGTTAGCAAGAGATGAGATGATGCAATATAACTGATGCCAATCAAACGCCAGAACATTTGGTCAACTTTATTTTAGACCCTGAAATAAAGAAAATATTACATGACAATAATTTGTATGGAAAAAAAGGAGTGATTCATGGTCAAAGTGGTGCAACATCAAGTTATGCTTAACTGTAATATTTCTAGACTGAACCTAATCAAAAGCAGCATAACACTTTGGCTTCAGTGGTATGTTTTTGAGGCAAGTATGTTGTCAGTACAGAACACATATGTTATAGACATTAAATATTTGACAATTCCTGGACTCACAAATGATAAATCAAAGCCTCAAGTCAATATCAACATAGAAACATGAAACCTTTTAAAAACCCTACCATGTGTCTACCCAAAAGAATGTCTTCAAGAGATTTGAAGAGCTCCTAAAGTACGCGGACAAGGGTCATTTCTTCGACTTCAGGAGCAACCACTGTGCTGTGAAGCTCCAAGAAGTACGAGAAAGCTGCCCTCAAGGTCAATCTGTGTAGGCTGTATTTCTATAAAGAGTTTTACATGATAATGATGGATATATTTACATATCATGATATCTTGTGTATTAAAAACTCCATGTTTAAAGAATCTCAACCAGTTGAACTGTGTCCTAATTTAAGTTATGATGTTGGACTATACTTCTATTAATTTTTTTATGAATATTTCAAACATTATATTTTCGCATGAAAGATGTTGGCTCATAACCTTACCATTAATTAGGCCTATACAATTGATTTGCCATCTTATCTTTATGACAATACCACTGAAAGATGATGAATAGTAATATTCAATTATGGCTCACCAATAGATTTAGACACAGGCATAGCTCAGGCCATAAACACCTGATAGTGCAACATCTGTTTTTATATAGATTTTATATAGATTCAGACCGACTGCGATCTTGCGTCCTCTTAAACTATAGTTTAACCAATAAGAACTTAATAATGCAGCCCTTTTTTGTGTAGACTTCGCAGATCTTCGTCAAACATGAAAATATGACTCATGCTTGAATTACCACCTTCCAGGCAGTGTTTGTGGGAAAAAAAGCAAGATAAACAAATCAGCGCCAGCAATATGTCAACCAGATTTTCCCCCCTCCGTACCAGCAAGAATAACTCTTGATTTGTCTAATATTTACCAATATTTCCGTTGCAAAGAGAATCTGGCCTAATTTGAGGAAATTAAGAAATTACAACACAGGAAAGTCATACACGTTTGTTTGTAAGACTGATAGGTATTGCTTTTAGCGGATGTCTGATTTTCAGTTCATCCATCTACAAAAGTACTTAAAATCAATACAGAAATCTCAATTGTTTCCAGTAATTTACTAATTTGAAATTGGAGGTGGTATCCTTATATTTTTGCTTACATCGTTAAATTTGAGCTAAACAGATAAAAATCGAGTTACGTACCTAAAAAATATATTACAAAAGTCCAACACTAAACACTAGTGACTGGTTAACAAGGCACATCCAATGTGCATTTATGCACCAACACAGAAGCTTACGAATCTTACTACCAAATATACAATAGGTTTGCAAAGTTAGCGCATGCTCAATCCCTCTCTGTTCGTGTCACAGGGAAACATTCCCTGTAATGCTCTTGGGTTGACAGAGCGTCAGAGTCGTAAAGGAGTTCCGAATGCAGTGCCAGAACCTGAAAAAATAGCAAACCGCCTTGCAAAAAGCGAAAAGACAAAAGAGGAAGCATATTTAAAGTTAAGGAAAGCAATATTAGAGAGGGGCGGGGGTGACAAGAAATGAGTTAATGACTCATGACACCACAATGGAATATTTCAGTACTGTAGAGCCAGTTTTGAAAGCGGTTCATTTTGCCAGGCAGAGCCATTAGGGATCATTAAAGTGTTCTTATGTTTGGTTGTAGATTTAGAAGTATTCATGTCTCGGAATGATGGTAAGAAAACCACCGAAGCGGAATCGCATGGCTGATGCTTCATTTCCCCATTTCACTATGCAAAAGTAAAATAATATTTCATTTCATGGGTTTATGTAAAATCCATCCTAGGTGTGAAACCTCAAGAAAGAAGGAGTTTATTAGTTGTCTTTGAGGCTGGGTTTCCTGACAGGGACATCTTGGCGCGTGTAGCTAGATATGAAAATAGAAAATGGCAATTACAAGGGAACTTACCCAAAATAAAGTAAATTTATCAATATCCAATAAACTTTACATTTACAATAAAGCCCAATCCACACTGTCAAAAACATTGTGCAAGTTTGCATATGTAATAAAAAATCTGTACATATACTGTGTGCACCAAGGCAAAAAGCAAAATGTGAATATGATGTACACTACAGCTGCGACTAACGATTATTTTCATTATCGACTAATCTGTCGATTAGTTGTTTTGTCCATAAAATGTCAGAAAACGTTGAAAGATGTCGATCGCTGTTCCCCAAAGCCCGAGACGACGTCCTCGAATGTCTCGTTTTCGTTTTGTCCACAACCCAAGAGAATTTGGACATTTTCTTCTTAAAAAAAACGACTCAAAACGATTAATCGATTATCAAAATAGTTGGCGACTAATCGATTAATCGTTGCATACAGTATATACAGTCTGGATATTGTATATTGTAGCTAGTGTCTAATCCGTATCGCGTGTCTTTATCATGTCTAATCGGTTACAATTCGTGTTACTTGTGGTGAGGGCTGGCTCTCCGTGGCGTAAAATGTTGTAATCGACCGGCGCTGGCTTCACATTCTTGATGGGAATCCACCACAGCCCGAGCCAACCCGGAGGCCGTCATTTTAACCGGACACTTTCTCGAAGACGGCACCGACGGCGGGAATGTGCCATTGAGCTACGGCGGAGTTAAACCGACAATAAACCACATCACACCGGCGCTGTATTAGGAACTTACTTCCAACTTGTACGCCGCAGGGAGGAGGGCTTCTGGCCGCGGCTCGCTCTGAATGCTAATTAGCTAGCTTTGTGGCTAACCCTGTGTGCCGTGGCTAACGCTAGCTCGCTGAGCTAGGGCTATGTGGCAGCGTCTCGCCTCCGCTCTTTAGAAGGGATACCGCTCCCTTTCGATGGATGCCTGCACACACGTGTTGTCGCCGAGTAAACAATGACCCGGGAACTCTGTCAAAATGTGGCACTTGGTTCAGGAGCTTGGCTGCCAGTGCTAGCTCGGCTCTCTCTCTCTTCCCCTTTCACTTCTTCCTCGAAAACAATGGTTGCGTGATGACGTCAGACGCAGACAACCCAGCAGGCCCCGCCCACTCTGACGTATAGCATGGATGCCAGGATATCAGCAACGTAGCTGTACGTCTATCTATCTATCTATCTATCTATCTATCTATCTATCTATCTATCTATCTATCTATCTCTATCTGTCATCACAGTTTGTCTTTCTGTCTGTCTGACTGTGTGTCTGTCTGTCTATCAGTCTGACTGTCTGTCTATCTGTCTATCAGTCGGACTGTGTGTCTGTCTGTCTATCAGACTGTCTGTCTGTCTGTCTATCAGTCTGACTGTCTGTCTGTCTGTCTATTTGTCTGTCTATCAGTCAATCTGTATGTCTATCTATCAGTCAGTCCGTCTGTCTCTCTGTCTGTCTATCAGATTGTCTATCTATCTATCTATCTGTCATCACAGTTTGTTTGCCTTTTTGTCTGTCTGTCTGTCTGTCTGTCTGTCTTTCAGTTTGTCTGTCTGTCTATCAGATTATCTATCTATCTATCTATCTATCTATCTATCTATCTATCTATCTATCTATCTATCTATCTATCTATCTATCTATCTATCTGTCATCACAGTTTGTCTTTCTGTCTGTCTATCAGTCTGACTGTGTCTGTCTGTCTATCAGTCAATCTGTATGTCTATCTATCAGTCTATCAGTCTGTCTATCTATCAGTCAGTCCGTCTGTCTCTCTGTCTGTCTATCAGTTTGTCTGTCTGTCTATCAGATTGTCTGTCTGTCTATCTATCTATCGATCTATCTATCTGTCATCACAGTTTGTTTGTCTTTTGTCTGTCTGTCTGTCTGTCTGTCTGTCTGTCTGTCTGTCTGCCTGTCTGTCTGTCTGTCTGTCTGTCTTTCAGTTTGTCTGTCTGTCTATAAGATTATCTATCTATCTATCTATCTATCTATCTATCTATCTATCTATCTATCTATCTATCTATCTATCTATCTATCACAGTTTGTCTGTCTGTCTGACTGTCTGTCTGTCTAAACATTTATCCCATGATGACTGCATGATCGCATGGCATTTGAAACAATTCTACTAGATCTTGAGGATTGTTGTAGAATTGGAATCATACATTAAAAAATGACCACTAGAGGACAGCGTCGTTTCAAATGGACGAATCCAATGGAACAAGTCAATATACATGTACTGTATATGGAGCAGGATTACACTGAGGGAATGGGAAATTCTATCTATCTATCTATCTACCTATCTATCTATCTATCTATCTATCTATCTATCTATCTATCTATCTATCTATCTATCTATCTATCCATTGGCATGTATGACACAAGTGCACTGGTAAGTGGGTTCCTGTGTGAGTTGTGTGTGTGCATGCACGTGAATGCTGTGCACTGAACATCCATTCCATTTCCATTTCTTACAGCTAAATGCTGACAAAACAGCAATCCTTATTTCTGCCCCTCTTAGTCTTGTCCCTAAGACTAGGGATGGTCTTGGGTCTCTTACCTCATCGGTTAAATCCTCCGCAAGAAATCTAGGTGTCGCTACGGACCCAGGCTCTGAATCTGACCAATTCGATCGCTCTTGTTTTTTCCAGCTGAGAAACATTGCAAAGCTCAGGTCCATTGTGTCTCAAGCGGAGATGGAAATGTTAATTAATGCTTTTATATCATCCCGTCTTGACTACTGCAACTCCCTTTTCACCTGCCTCAGTAAAACATCCCTGGATCACTTACAAGTAGTCCAAAATGCTGCTGCTAAACTCTTGAACAGATCCTCCAAAAGGTCTCATGTGACATCGATTCTGATTGCTCTTCACCGGCTCCCCATCAAATTCAGAATCCTATTCAAAGTTCTTGTCATCGCCTACAGAGCTCTGCATGGTCAGGCACCTGCCTACATTAGAGATCTACTGCAGCCCTATGTCACCAGCAGGTCTCTAAGATCCTCTGATCAGGTTTGCTTGTTGTCCCTCGATCTAGGCTTAAAACTAAAGGAGACTGTGCTTTTGAGGTTGTGGCTCTCTCCCTTTGGACTTAAGATCTGTGGACACTGTGAACACCTTTAAAAAGACCCATTTGTTTAAACTTGCCTTTGTGTAATTTTTCTATTTCTATTTATTTCAGTTTTTTATTGTGTTTTATGGATGTATGTATGTTTATGCTTATTTCCTCTGTGAAGCACTTTGTGGCATCTCTGCTCTTGAAAGGTGCTATATAAATAAAGTTACTTACTTACTTACTTCTGTGTTTGTGTTCCAAGTTAGTTGGAGTGTGTGTGTGTCCGTGGACTCCTGGTGACTGGGATGACTCTGGTGTTTAAAGAGGAATTCCTGGCTTTTCACACCTATTGAGCGTCCAGTCTTTATGACCTTTTCGGAACTCGGTTTGTAAATACAAACACCTCTGTACAAAAGATCCGGTGGACAAAATGGACAAGGTATTTGACGGCAGACTTGCCGACTCGCAGACACATACCTGCAGTGTTTCCAGTGTTTCTAGTCTTTCCTACAAGCATTGATAACTATGCACATTATCAAAAGTGATAAATATATATATGTGTGTGCGTGTGTGTGGTCGGGGGGGTTCCCTCCAATCCTGTCTATATATTTCTGTTTGTATTTGTAAGCATGTGTGTGAGAGTTGGTGAGTGTGAGTTTTAGGAAAAGAGATGAGTCAAAGAATTTCACAAAATGTGTGCTTCTGTGTGTGTGTGTGTGTGTGTGTGTGTGTGTGTGTGTGTGTGTGTGTGTGTGTGTGTGTGTGTGTGTGTGTGTGCAGGATAGTCCAC
>OMKR01026325.1:1870-19427 GCA_900302355.1 Cyttopsis rosea | reverse complement strand
GGGAGGGGGGGAGCGTCGCCTAGGCAGCATTTGTTGACTTCGCTAATTCTTGCTTTTTTCCCCTGGTTTCACCTCCAGAGCCTGGCCAAACACAGCAGGAGCAACATCGGCGCGGAAGGCGGACCGCCACCATTTGTACCCTTTGGACAGGTGGGAATGGCCGTAAACAAAGAAACAAAAGGGTTGGAAGATGCTGTACGTTTTGACAGCAGCATTTGGAAAGTGACCTAACACGGCAGTCGTCTTTGAGCAAAGCATTCAGTCAGAGCGAGTTACATCAGAGTTGGTGTTACATAATATTTATTTTGTTGTAGCAGCAGAAATGGATGGGAGGGAGGAGTTGGAATGTGGCTCAGAGACACACAAGGAAAAGGTTTAGGGTAGGGTGTAGAAGGCATTGCCAGGTTACCAAATTAACATCAATTTACACCTGAATTACAGATTGTTGAGAACATATAGTAGAAGTCTAAAATAATAATACAAAAAAAGACTTTCTAAGTATAGTATACTTAGAAGTAAGTATGGATACTTTCTCAAGCAGCCAAGACTCAAATAAGCAGATAAACAAACTATAACAAACCCTCGCACTCACACTTCTTGTTCCTCTTTGCGGCTGGTAGAAATGTGTTAGAAAGGAGGAGGCCGACACCAGGGACCTAGACCAGAGGAAGACCCTGCTGAAGGACCCCGCCGCCGCTGCCAGGAGCCCCGACGAGAACGACGAGTTTGAGAAGCAGCGCACGGCGGCCATTGCCGAGGTGGCCAAGACCAAAGAGGTGCGTGGCGTCCCATTTAGTACCCTCAGCTCACACGAATGTAAGCAAAAAGGGCAACCTGAAGAAAATTTCATATTAAATGGCTTATTTTAAAGGGCCAAACCATTGTCTTCAGTTTTAGCCTGTTCACTAGTCAGTACACACATTTAACATTATACCCCTGACCATTTTCCTGATGATAGATATCATATTTAGATTTTAATATTTTCTCTATTTTCCGGTTTTGGAAATCTGAACGGCATGGCCAATCCTTAAAATGATCCCCTGGTTCCGCTGACCACTATGGTAACATGTACAGTATTTTTGTCAAAGGTATTATCCAGAAATGGAAATAACAAATACTATTAACAATACTAAATACGGCAAAAGATTATTAAAATAATAAATGCAGAATATAGGGTACTCGTATTTGTAAGAAAATAATAATCATAATCTGAAAACTGAGAAAATCAAAAGGAAAAATAAAAAATGTGATCCATCATCAGGAGAACGGGTCATGGGTGTGCTCATTTTCCCTTTTTACATATTTTAGTATTAATGGAGATGGGCTAACCGTCTAAAACAGTTTCAGTGACATCCGGCGTTTTCCATGGCCAAAATTCTAAGCCTTCTCTCCGGGCCGAGCTGGTTTCTGTGCTCATCTGCTTCATCCAACCCCCACCCCCCCTTTTCAGGGCCCTCGTACATTTGGCGGTGGAGGAAACGCTGGCGGCAACCTCAGTGGTACCGGTGCGTCGTACCGCGGCCGCGACTCCTTCCAGCAGCGGAGACGAGAGGAGCGGACTGAGCGTGCCGAGAGCCGCCAAGACGGAAACTACCGAGAGCTGGTGAGAAGGCCCTTGAAACGATCGAGGATGAGTAAAGCCGTGTGTGAACTGATTTACATTTACATTTATTCATTTAGCAGACGCTTTTCAGGGAGGTGATTTTTCCGGATGAATCCAGAATTATGGATTTTCTGACCTGAAAATGTGACCCACGTGAATCATGCAGATATGTAAAAAAGTGTTTTTTGGGGGGGGTGTAGCATGAGCTACCCAAGTGAGATGGAGAGGATTTGAGGACATCTATAAGTTGAAGTGCGTTAAGACTTTTTTTCCCTTTCCAATTATCCACAAGGATGTTTGTTTGTGTTCAGCTTGAGCTCAACCTGCTGATTTTAAAAGGACAGCGGTGAGCGGGAGGAAGGCGACTGGCGCCATCTTGGCTGTTTTAATGAGTACAACAGGGGAGAACTCGCTGGGAGAAATAACATAATCATTGGGATTTCACTCTAAAAAGGGGGAACTGCCGGTAAGTGGGGTTTGCCGTTGGCGCTTTAGATGCAGGTAACTATGTAGCGCGGAAGAGGATAGTCACACAAAGTCAAACAAACTGAATGTAAACATAAATACATTATTTCGATATTTATTACTAGATGTAATTATAATTTATCCTTCTTTTCTCTGTCAGAGCAAATGAAGGGAATTGACTATTCTTACATTCTAAAGATAATTTCTAAAGATTAATTTTAATAGGTGTGAATAGTGCGTCACTTGGGGGGTACGGACCACACCGGGTGACACCATCAGAGTGGGTGACACCAAAATGACTGTCTATAAAATTTTTGTGCAGTGTTTCAGCAGAAATGTATTATTTTTTATAAAAATGTCCCTTTAGTTATAACAACAAAAACATTTTTCGTAAACCCAGCTTACATGTATTTAAGTATATAATATACCTACAAGGCATATTGATACGAAATGCGTAATGGAGAGGGAGCAATTTCCGCTCCGCTGTGTGTCTCCGTTCCCCGTTTCTCTAAACAAAACAAATAAAAACAGTTGTATTTATTTTTCTCAGTTAACTAATTGAACAAAACAAAAAAGCCCTGTGCGTCCCGTGCCACGTCAAGCACGTCTCCTTGCTTTCCATGGATAAATGGGGAGCGTTGGGTCAGGAAGGGCATCCGGTGTAAAACCTATGCCAAATCAAATATGCGGATCCGATGGAAACAGATGATCCGCTGTGGCGACCCCTAACGGGAGCAGCTGAAAGAAGAAGAATGTGAATACTCTTTACTACTTCTCACTTCAGGCACTGCGTTCTATATATTTTCTTGCTTTTTTGTCCTTTGCCAATCGCATCCCTGGCTTTTGTCCAAAGCGACTTACATGAGAGGCTAGAAACAATCAAAGCATAAATCGACCATTGGAACAACCTCGAACCTAAGTGCATGAGCTCCTGTTTCTAAATTCATCCAGACACAAGTTGCACGAAGGTAAGGAATCAGAATCAAATGGTGTCATTAGTATTTTTTTTTTTGTATGTTAGTGCCAGCACCACGCAGGAGAAGAGTCTGGATTGAGAACTCATTCCACACATTTGCAGACCTCAGAGCGGGTTGGGGCATATGGCCTGATGCATGAGGCAATGTGTGTGGGTGCAGATCCAGTGACTGCCCTGAAGGCCAGTATCAAGGATTTGAACTTGATGTGGGAAGCTACAGGGAGCCAGTGGAGAGAGACGAAGAGAGGCATGACGTGCAGGCTTGGGCTGGTTGAAAACCAGGCACGCTGCTGCATTCTGAAACATCTGCAGTGGTTTCACAGTGCGTGCTGGTAGACCAGCCAGTAGAGTGTTGCAGTAGTCTAGTCGTGAGATGACAAGCGCCTGGACAAGGAGCTGTGCCAAGTGCTCCGACAGATACCGTCTTGTTATTTTGTTTAAATACAAGTGTTTTGGATAGAAATGGCAGAAGAGAGACAGGTCTGTAATTCTGTACTTGTGATGGGTTTAGTGATTGTTTCTTGAACAGTGGAGTTACTTGAGCCTGCTTAAATGTGTGTGGGAATGTGTGCAAGTCAGGGTATGAGGGTGGGAGAAATGGCAACACGATAATAAATTGATAACACGCTTAGTATTTTACAAATCAGTTTTTTTATTTGATGAACTGATACACGAAAATGAACTAAATGGGTTTTATTTCTATAAAAAAAAATGGTTCTGCGGTAGGTTCAGGTCGAATGAGGACAGCAGTGTGAGGAAGTCAGCAGCTTGCGGTTTGTCCAGGTGGACAAGCGGAGAGCCGCCCTCTGGGATGGATGAGAGCAGCCTGTCCAGTTCCTCCACAAAGCTCCCCAGACCTGGTGGACGATAGATAACAACAACAATGTACATTTTAACAGGATCAGTAAGAGTTATTGCATAACTCAAATGAGGTATTATTGCAGAGTGGATATCCACTTCTGAGAGATTAGCAAACCTGTCTCTCGCCCAGTCGAGCGAGGGGTGTGGGGGGAGGAGAAGTGGGTCGAGAAGGCAGGAATGAAGTCGGCCTTGTTGACCGCAGACTGGCAGTTCCACAGTCCCATGGAGAAGGAGGTGGCAGCAGCAAATGCTTTCTGAAGTGGACGTAGGTATGCAGGGTTGCTCTCCTGGGAAAGGAATGACATGTGTGTTTGCGGTGAACCACAGGAATATACTGAAAGCACATGGTGTATTATGATTGAATAATGTGTACTTGGCTGAGACAGGGTGTCCTCTGTCCTCTTACATTTACGCAACATTAGAGAATGTACAATAATGACTGTTTTGATCCTAGTTTCACTGTTATCTCCCTAACTATAGTATAAACAGATATGAAAGTTTGGACTAAATCAGTTGAATCTTGGGGTTTGTGGCCTAATGCGTGTCAAATTGAGGGTCCTTGATTATATCAAGGCGGATCTTATAAGGACAACCCTGGCACAACGGAGGTAGAATGTCGTTTTTTTCCCCCCCGTTTAGAAACTACACAACAGCCAAAGAGCGACACTTCACAACGGCTATGACGGCTTCATTTATCTGCCTTTCAAGTTGAGCGAGGTCGGAACAAAGCCGCCGCTCCACGTGCGGTGCGCTGTAGACAAAAGGTAAAGCTACCTAGCGGACAGCGCTCATCCATCATCCCCCTCGACTGCGCTGTCAGCGGCTGAGTGAGATGTCACGGGGGAGAGCGGGGGAGGGTGGGCAGACGTTTACCCCCAGCTTGTTAATAGAAACATAGAAACGGAGGCAGCGGCTGGTTCCTGTTAATTGCATCAGGTGAATTAAGAAGAAACACAGGCGATGAGCTTGGTTCCACCGGTTCATCACATCAGTGGTCATTCTGTTTGGTTTTAAGACGAAGGGGTGGACAGGATGGACTCTCTCTCTCTGAAGGGAGTGAGAGTAACCTGCAGTAATTGGACTCCTGTGTCTTTCCGCTCGGGGCGATGTGACAGGCTCAGACACACTGACACTTTAAAGTAGAGACTTGAGTTGTGACTTTGGAGTGTTTGTTAAAGATTGTTTTTTCTCCCCTTTCCTCCCTCTCTACCTCCATTCCTTCAGACATACTTCAACGACAATATCCTCACTCTGATCCGGACGCTGGTAACGGGCGGGGCCACGCCGGAGCTGGAGGGTCTCCTGGCGGAGGAGAACGCGCTGCGGGGCGGCTACAGCACACCGCAGACGCTGGCCAACCGGGACAGGTGTCGAGTCGCACAGCTCGCCCTGTACGACGGGCCCTTCGCCGACCTCGGGGTGAGCGACCGGTCCTGTCGTCCCAGGGCTCGGCCGAGTTCTTCAGCGTTGTTGGGTGGTCGTCCATATCTGAGCTGCAGAGGGGATTCGGGGCTGGGTTAATACATGATACACCACCAGGATGTCTGCAGATCCTTAAAATGTCTTATAATATTAGTCCTAAATTTGAGGTCTTCATTTAGACATTTGTTTTTGTCAAAATTACTCAAGTACTCTAGATGAACTCAACTTTAGAAGTTTACTCTTAAAAAGTATTACATTTGACACCTGCTTAACCTCTTTAGTGCCGCAAACCCGGCGACGGGTTCACTGTCGTGAGATCAGTTCTGAAGCTAGCAGTTAGCTTCCACTATCAACAGAAACTAGATGGCCGGGCCTACCCGTAGCTAGTCATGCTAACTCGGCAAAAGTAATTGGGCTTGACTATTTTCAAATCACATCAAGATATATGGATGAAACTGGGCTCCTTAGAACCGCCATACCGGAGGTAAACGGCTATAGAGGCTAAGTTAGCTTCTGGGTCCTAGAGACACCCGGTTCTGCCTGCATGCAGTGAAAATGTTATCTTCGCCTTTTTTTCTTTTTCCTATTTCCGCACACTATGGTACCTAAACAGTCATGGTATTGTATAAATTGGGTATTGCTAGAAAGCTGAGACTCTTGTGAATCCAAAGAGCCCAATTGACAGCACAAACTGCTGACCCACACTACCCCCCAAAACTCCAACCCCTCCACCTCACTCGGAACCCAAGAAATGGGCCTAAAGCTTAAGAGGTTAATATTGTCTGCCCCCTTGGCTCACAGTGGGAGGGGCAGATTTTAGGGCTGACATATAGGGCAACATATAGTCTACATATATATATGCACTTTATTAGGTACATCTGTACAATCCAATGTAATCCAATACACCAGCTCTGCCATAAATTCTACGTTTATGAAGTTTATCATTTTCAGCTTTTGTTGAGTCGGAAATGGGTAAATTCAATTATATGTTTATGATTGAGGTCATACTGTAGTTAAATGTAGTGTTGTACTGAACTACATTATAGGAATGCAAAGAAAAATTTATGGCTGAGCTTGTGTATTGGATTACATTGTACAGGTGTACCTAATAAAGTGCATACTGAGTATATCTTCTTGATATAATGCTTACTCACTTTTAGAGACTTGTTTTGTGAAAGTAAAGTACAGCGCAAAAAGAGATCAAATTTTTATTAATCTAATGTATGCTCTACATTATATAAAGGAATTGCACATTGCCACTAACTAAAACAAAAAGTGTGTTGGGTACTGTGTAAACAGTTTTTCATATTCGTTAATTGACTGGTTTCATTTAGGAAAGACAGAACATCAAATAGGCCGCGTGTCGCTTTCTTTCAGGACGGCGGCTGCTACGGCGACCTGTTCTGCAAAGCATTAAAAACATACAACATGCTGTGTTTCGGGATCTACCGACTACGGGACGCACACCTCAACGCCCAGAGCCAGTGCACCAAACGGTAAAACCACTTCCTGTCGTCACACTGAGCTGCAGGAACCACAACCAGAGAATACCTAGCGCTAATCCCAAACATCCTCCCTCAGCTACGTCATCACCAACCCGCCGTACGCGTTTGAGCTGGTGCCGTCTGACCTCATCTTCTGCCTGATGCAGTTTGACCACAACGCCGGCCAGTCCAGAACCAGCCTGTCCCACTCCTCCCACTCCTCCCATTCCTCCAGCAAGAAGAGCTCCTCCGTGCACTCCATCCCCGCGACCAACCGCCCCAACCGCACCAAAATCAGGGAATCACGGGACAAACAGAAGTACGTTGCCCTCTTTCTTTGTCTGTAATGTGCTTTTGAAAAGGGTAGGTGGTAGGTGTATATGCATAACATAAGGGGCCGGTGCAATGCCCAGTGGGCAGAGGCAGAGTGGGCCTAGGCGTGCTGGACCGCAATGGAAACTGGCGTTTGGCACGTGGAACAGAGAGGTACCGACTGGACATCGTCAGACTCACCTCTATGCACAGCACTGGCTCTCGACCCAAACTTTTGGATCAGGGTTGGACTCTCTCCTACTCTTGCATAGGGGGAGAGGCGCCGGGCGGGGGTGAGGATACTGCCCCCGGCTCGGAGCCACTCGTTTGGAGTTTGTTCCGGTGAGTGAGAGGGTGGCCTCAATGTGACTTTGGGTCGCAGGGAGGAGTGCGCAGACGCGCCCAACAGCAGTTCTTAGTACACCACCTTGGAGTCAGTGGGGGTGTGCTGGAAAACTATGGTGCTATTATTGTAGCAAAATTACTTACAAATGTGAGTGGAGAGTTGTGTAACTGTACATCAATCAGTCTGTGCGTAATCAGATTTGTAAATCAGGCGCGCTTCATTTGGCTGTCTTTTTACACATGACTTTTGCTACACTTCTGCAAATGTGTGAGATTTGTCTGTGGAGGGCCCCGTGCATCTTGTATGCACAGGCTCCCAGTATGAGTTGACACAAGGGGAATCGAATGTGGGGGTGGGTTATACAGCTCATATCTGGCACCGTTAACGGGGAACAAACAGCGCTCATTTTAAGAGGTAACGTGGTTTTGAACTACAGAGAACCAGCGCTGGGCAGCGGAGCCCGAGCCTGTGCATGCAAGATGCACGGGGGGACTGCGCACAAGGGGCCCTCCACAGACAAGTCACGTGTAAAAGACAGCCAAATGAGAGGCGCGCCTGATTTACAAATCTGATTACGCACACACTGATTGATGTACAGTTACACAACTCTCCACTCACATTTGTAAATAGTTTTGCTACAATAATAGCCCCATAGAAAACACTCCACCTGGTGACTCCATAGTTATACTGGGGGACTTCAACGCCCATGTGGGCAATGGAGAGACCTGAACGGGAGACACGGCCTGCCAGATCTGAACCCGGGAGTAGTTTGTTATTAGAAGCAGCTGCTAAGAGCTGTGGTCAGAAGGTGGTTGGTGCCTGTTATGGCAGCAACACTACCCAGTAGTGGACACCAGTGGTGAGGGGAGCCGGTCAAGCTTAAAGGTATAGTTCGGATGTTTGGACATTAACTTGTATGAACTACTTGCCTGTAGTGTAGTAGATGCAAAGTTATTAGTTTACTTACCGGGTTCAGAGTGAAGAAGTAGTTGTTCCGGCAAGATAGCAGGGTCATGAAACTAAAACGTTTTACTCCATAAAACAGTCGTCCTCGTGCATCTCACTCTTTCAATTGTACTAAAGTACTACACGCTGCAGCCAGCCCAGAGGTAACGTGTTAGTTTCATGACCCCGCTATCTTGCCAGAGCTACTTCTTCTTCACTCTGAACTGGACCAGAACTCCGACCACGGAACCTGGTAAGTAAGCTAATAGCTTTGCATCCACTACACTACTGGCAAGTAGTTATACAACATAATGTCCAAAAATCCGAACTATCCCTCTAAAAAGGAATCCTTCTGGGCTTGATTTCATGGGGGACTCCTGATTTGGCAGACAGGCTGCAGTGGTTGTGGAAGCGAAAGCTCGGGGGTGTGAGGAGCTTGTAGAGACCATGGAGAAGGACTTTGGGCTGGCCTCGACTGATACACCCTCCATGGAGGAGGCAGTGGACAACATCTGCCCGGAAATACTAGAGGCCCTGGATGTTGGGGGGTGACACTCCTTTTCAACATGGCGTGGATGTCGGGAACAGTGCCAGGGGATTGGCAGACAAGGGTCGTGGTCCCCATCTTGAAAAAGGGGGGACCGGAGGGTGTGTTCCAAGTACCGAGGCATCACACTGCTCAGCCTCTCTGGGAAAGCCTATGCCAGGGTACTGGAAAGGAGGAACAATGCAGATTTCATCCCATCCATGGAACAACTCTTTACCCTCTCAGGGATCCTTGAGGGGTCATGGGAATTTGCCAGACCAGTCTACATGTGTTTTGTAGACTTGGAAAAAGTCTATGACCGTGTGCCCCGAGGGGTTCTCTGGGAGGTACTACGGGAGTATGGGATACCGGGGTCGGTGCTGCGCGCCATTCAGTCCCTATACAACCAGAGTGAGAGCTGTGTTCATATCCTCGGCGTCAAGTCAAATCCGTTCCCCGTGGGTGCTGGGCTCCGGCAGGGGTGCGCCTTGTCTTCTGTTTTTCATGGACAGGATATCAAGGCGTAGCCACAGGCCAGAGTGTATTAGTTTGGGGGGTTGAGGATGGCATCTCTGCTTTTTGCGGATGACGTCGTCCTCTTTGTCTCATCAGACTGATCTCCAGCACTCACTAGAACGATTTGCGGCCGTGTGTGACGCGTGGGGGTGAGAGTCGGCACCTCTAAATCCGAGGCCATGGTTCGTCCCCTCTGGGCAAGGAGAGAGCAGCTGACCAAAGTGGAGGAGTTTATGTATCTTCACGAGTCTTATTCACAAGTGAGGGTAAGAGGGAGCGTGAGATTGACAGACGGATGAGTGCAGCGTCTGCAGTAATGCACCGGACCGTATGGCTAACCCCTATGGTCATGACTGAAAATATAAGGTCCCTCCGCAGGGCGGTTGGGCTCAGAGTAGAACCGCTGCGCCTCCGAAGAAGGAGCCAGTTGAGGTGGTTCGGGCATCTGCCCCTGGGCGCCTCCCTTTGGAGGTATACTCGGCACAGCCAACTGGGAGGAGACCCCAGGGCCGACCCAGGAGCCGCTGGAAGGATTATATCTCCCAGCTGGCATGGGAACGCCTCGGAATTCCCCCGGAAGCGCTGGAGGAAGTTGCTTGGGAAAAGGACGCCTGGGCCGCCCTGTTAAGCCTGTTGCCTCCGATAAGCGGCATGAAAATGGATGGATGGATAAACTGAAAATACTAGATATAGAGAACTAGTTTTGAACTTTGCAGTACTAACTGTATTTGCTTTCTTTTAACAACTTGCGCTTCTGCAAAGATGCGTCATAAATGTAGTTTTCCAAATGATGCCAAGTAAGAATTTGAATGAAGTTCAACTTTATTTGACTTGCACTGGATCTTTGCTTCCTTTTACGAACTACAACTGAAAAGGCTTGTTTAAATGGTTTAATTTCTCACTAATTATTCAACTCTTTCAAATAAACAAAATGTTAAATGAACAAGTAGCTTTCACCATAACGTAGTACACTATAATTTATAATTTCCGAGGTAGTCAAACAAAGGTGGCCACTTAATCTGATAAATATTAATGATTGTTGTGCATGACTTCTAGAACATAACAAAAATATTAGAACTGACTGCTCAACGTCAGAGGCTTATCAGTAAATGGGTCATTCTCATGAAACCACCATATGTCCCAAATGAATTAATAATTATTTCACATTCTCTGTGAATGTGTAATTAAAATACACAACGCCTACCACTTCGTTTTTAACTATATTATTTTAGTGCTTTTTTTTTAAATTCTCTTCAGTGTAATCCTTTGAGAAAGACATAAAAACCTTTTCTATCTGAGCCTTCTGTACAACACAGTTGTAACTAAAAACTGATTTGCGATTGGTGATACAGAAGCAAATGAGGACCTATAAAGTAAATAATAAAATAGAAAACCAAACTTAATAACTCGAACCAGAATGTAGCAACAAGTAACAATGTAGTATCTCATTTTTAAACATGACAATAGAAAGAGTAGTGAGGTAATGTAGTGATGGAGTATAGTCACTGTGTGTTCCGACATTTTACGCTAAGCTAAAGTGCATTCATCACCGTAACAGCCAGTCATAGTTAACAACAACTAAGTGGGCCATGTAGCAAGCATTGTGTACTTTAATATTTAAATTAATTATTTCACATTCTCTGTGAATATGTGTATCAGTTCATTTTGGACATGTTTTATGGTGGTTTCATGAGAGTGACCCAGATTCTTATCTAATACACAACGTTCCTGTGCCTTAATATTCATCCACTTGAAAGATAGCTTGTGATTGTTTTTTTAAGCATAGGTTCAAAGGTCAATGAGAATGTGTTTAACATTTTTAACTCTAACATTTTTAACAGGCGCTGACTCCAATCTTCCAATACAATCTTTCTATGGTTAGTAATCTGCCCAACGTAAAACAACACATTTTACAACGGTTAATTTGCATTCCATTGGTTTTCGCTCTTTCGGAGCTTCCAACACATTGGGAATGAGCGTTGCATGCTGCTTACATCACACTGCCATTTCCTTTGGAACGGAAATAAAATGGCTGCTCAGCTAATTCTACATTTGTTGTCATAGTAATGTGGTTGGAACCGTCTCTGCGTTAGCTTACGTTTAGTATACCACTTTCTTTTCCCAAAGCGCTACAAGGATGAATAGAGTGAGCCAAGGTATGGAAGTGAATGGCTCTGCATGGTATTAAGAGTTGCTTCAGAAACACTGTGTAGTCACGTCCTTCGTCTCCAAATGAAAGCAAACTTCAAATAACTGCATCAGGAAGGCATGAACATTATCAATGCATCTTTTTTTTTTTTAAAGGTAGTTCCTCACAGGTGTGGCTGCAGAATGTGTTAAATGACCTTAATGGTCGGGAACCAATTTGTCGTGTTCTGCATTAGGCAACTTGAGTGTTTTTATCATGCTCTAATCACCTCCTCTTGTACTGTGCATTACATCTATCAGAATACACTCTGGACATTACTGCTTGGAGAAAACCCCAGTGGGTTCACTGTGCTAGACTACTGTAAGAAACGCAAGCCCTTCGAAAAAACATTGTGTCACCCATCAAACACAGTTTTCAATTTAAACTCCATCATGAAAGGATATCACAGCACAACCTCGCTCAACGCTTTACTTAAATGCGCATTATTGTTACACGTGTACTGTTTGATTAACAGTAATATCACATTTCATTTAAAACTACTTTTTGCAATTGTGGCAGTACTTCCTGTCTCTAGTTATTCATTGCTAATGAAGTGCCCCACAAAATCTGATAGTGCACCGTTTTAATTTTTGGTATTATATAGACTATCTGATAAGAAACATTTTAAATCTTCTCTTCATAAGACTTAAGCACAATGAAAAGCTGCAGCAGAGTGGTAAGTTTCTCCATTATAAAGTATTCAGCGAGGTTATGCTATGAACAGTCAAATGATGGAAACCAACATTTTAATAAAGCCTGGGTTACTGACAGCCAATCCTATCACTTCATTTAAATAGTCATGTTAATGTTCAATTGCATGAGCAACGACTCACACAATGACCATATGGATTTGAGGTGAAATTGGCACTTTCAGTGCCGCTCAACTAAATGGTAGATCTCTCTGTTAGACAGACTGTTAAAACTACTACTGCACTACGTACGTTAAAACAACTTTAAACTATTTGTAGAGTGTTCAGAATATGGCAGCTGGAAATGTACGATAAACCCTCTGACATCATCCCTGTGTTTCTCAGAAAAGACATGGTTTACAGATGAGCCGGAGAATTCCCACCCGAGGAACACGCACTACCAGCCTGTGAACCCTCTCTCTGCCAACCACGCCGGCCCGTACAAATCCCCCAGCAACCCGATCCCGCCGCCAGAGAGGTGGAGGACGAGCACTGAGCCCCAGACGGAGTCCAACGTTACGGTGCATTAAAAACAACACGCAATTCATGGCTTTTTCCTTTACCACATGACGCTATTGGTCATAAGTAATTATAGATAATGATACATCAATTATCTATTTAAAGACAATCATGAGCCCCTTTTACACAGCCCGTCCAAGCCGACATCGTTGCGCCTTTATTCCGCATCGCTGCTCTATGTAAAAGGTACGGAATGGGGGGGCGGAGCTAGTAACGGAGGCGAAACGGGGCCGATCCGCCGTCTGTGTAAAAGGCACAGCCGGCAAGCCGGGACACGGGAGTGGCTTCTGATGACCATGTTTTTCATTGGTCGGTGGAAGAAAAAAAACCATTAGGGAGCTGCACCTTGTCACAGCGCTGCAGATATTCCTCTAAAATTCCAATTTGTATTCTTTAATGCTCAAATTTTGAACTAGAAGGGGGGCATTACGCACGTCCTTTACAGAGTTCCGTATGGAGTTCCGGACACAAGAACCCAAACACAATGTTATTAAATCAGTGATCATTTTCAACCTGTCCTAATAATAAATTAAATAGGAGGAAGGAACTTGCTCCGGCAACACCGGTCCACAGCTCCGCTATCAGCATCATCCACACCCAAGGCTACAGGGTCTATTAAATTAAATCATTTTCAACCTGTTTTTCTGGCCGACGCTGTCTAAAAGCACACGCCGGGGTGGCAACCTGCCAGCTCTGTTTGGTTCAGTGTAAAAAGGCAAAGCCGTGATATAGACGGGTCGTCTTTGCAGCATTATCGCGGGATCTCTGTGTAAAAGGGGCTGCGGTCGAAGGTATCGACCGCTCGCAGTCATCGCTGTACACCGCTCAACTTTCTCGATGACCAGACTTAGTGATTTAGTTTATTTTAATCTTATTATTTCCCATTTTTGAGGGGAAACTACAGTCACTTCAGTGAGAATACGTATCAGTGCAAGGCGACTTATTGTTATTCAAACAAGGTGATAGTTAAGGTAAATGGCTCAAGCTTTGCAGACATAAATGTTGCCTTTTTAGCTGTCATTAAACAACTACTGAATATATTTTACTCAGTGTTGCAGAGATATTGTGTGAAATGTGTTCAAAATGTGTATTCACATGGCGCTGCGGTCCCACCACAACGGTATTGTCGGTAAACACTCATTTCTTTGCGACTCGGAAGCTACTTGACATTCGTGACAGTAACGACGGCCAATATCCTCGACACGACGGCCCCCCCGCCTTATCTGTATCCATTTCTCTTGTCTTACAGTTGCCTTTCGACTTATGTTTGAGATCAATGTGTTAACATCCCGGTTTGGTTGAAATGTCCAAAAGCAGCAGGAGTTCATTCAACTTGTCGATGCCTTCTCAATAGCCAACTATGATAGAGCTGTTTTTAAAGGAGATATTACGTTAATAAAAAAAAAAAACGTCTTTGGTTTGCTGTCAGAGGATAAGTTGCTATACCTGGACCTCGTACAAAGCCAAGTCAACTGATTTAGCCTCATATCAAAGCCACATATCGCAGTGAGTCCTCCTTTGGCTGAAAGCACTGCCTGACACATCACAACACACTAATCACAGATTGCAAGCTCTCCTTTTTTTTCCTTTTTGTAGATACTCCAAAAACAGCTCAATCATAAGCCACGGTTTTGGCTATTTATCGTCCTGTCAGCCCTTATTACTTGGTGTGAAATGAAATAAAAGACAGTTGTTGACAGTTTGGAGAAAACCCCTTCACAGTGACCAGTCACCACAAGTCACGTCTCACCAAACAATTCCGCCGAGGAACTTAAAAATTTATGTTTAGGCTTTCAAGCAAATGAGAACAGAGCGCTTCGCCAAGAATAGTTATTAATCAAAACGCTTAGCCAACGCAACATTATTATTCAGAATGCTCCGCCAAGAATAGGTATTAATCACGGCTTAGTTCAGCGCCGCTGTATCGGCACTGCTGTCGCCGAACTACAAGAGCGATGGAGGTGAAAGTCAAGGACAGCGGTATCCACCCAAATATACAACTCCCTAAAACCCTTCATTCACACAAGTTGTGTTGGTGGGACATGAGGACAGTGCCAGGCAGTGCCAAAGCCAAAGGAGGGCTCCGGGGCACCCACTGCTGCGAAAAGAGGCTTGGAGCGTCACCCCACTTGATTGAAACATTCGAAATTCAGTAGAGATCAAGCTGTGTTCAAAACAAAAGTCTTAAGCCGTTTCAAGGAGGAGCGTATAGCTATTTGGGGGTTTGACGACAAAATTTGCTCTGAAGAAGAAGTAAAGCTTTATGTAAGATATATATATTTTTTCCAGTGTATACATGCATGACAGGTCGTATTTGTGCGAGTGAAAGGCGTCTGCATCGCTGTCTGATTTTTATTATTTTTGTTCATGTTTTTTTTAGCACATCGACTTGTGGATACAACGACAGTGCTAAGCAAATATTTCTGACTATGTCATAACACACAATAATTATTACAGTATATTGTCTTGTACAAACTAGGTCTGTAAATAACTTGTACATGATTCCATTTTGTATTTTCACAAATTAAAAGCTGATGTATTGTGTTCCGTGTCCTTGTCTTTTTTTTTTTTTTTTTTTTAATTATCCCCCTTCAATAACTACGACGTTGACGCAGGTATAAAAAAAAAAAATTTTAAACCCTGCTTCCCGGGTCTCTAGCGGTAATTCCAGAGCAGCTCTGACACATGTTCCTTCTCAGCACGAAGCCTGTCCTGCTAACGTCGCAAAGCCGCCGCCTCCGCTGTTGACACGAGGCACTTTGCGAACGCCAGACGAATCGCCTGACACACGGACACCTCGCTGCACCCCGCGGATAATAGCTGATAAAAACACTCCACATTCTCACCTTGGGGACGCGGCGGACCCATCATGTCCCTTATTAACGATTTCACACGCCGCGGCTCGGCGGGAGACTGTCAGCGTGCCAATAATATTTACTGTCCGACACCTTCGCACCGCGGACTATAGGAGAGCAGACGGATCCTTCTCCTCTCCGTACCAAACACACCGATCACATCCACTGTAGTGATCACACTCACTGGGAACAACGTAGACGGCTTGGACTGGGAAAATAGTGTCAACGGGAATTGCTGGGGTTATTACCGTGATAATTTTTGTGCAAAAGAAGGGGGAAGCGGTCACTGATGTCCTCGGCGATCCGCCTCTAAAGACAGCGACTCCCCGAATAGACGGCACAAGCCAAGACCGGCGATACTCGTTTCCATGACAATGCAGCCCCCTCCGAGTGCATCAATGCCAGCCTGGATAAACAGTGATCCTTTTTTTCCCCCCAAAACAAGAGGGTCATTACACCAGCTTGTCAAATCAATGTTGAGAGTGTCCCGGCTGATTAAGGTGTCCCCCTCTCAGTCCTGACACAGTGTCAATACCGACTGGCCCGTGGCGGCACACTCCCATGATTGGACCGAAACGCCTATCAGTCAGGCAGCTGAGCTGGACTAATGATTCCCTGTGCTGCCTATTAGAGGGACATGACAATTCAATCCTGTGGGCCGGGCGAGGGGAAAAAGTGACCTTGGTGCTTTGTATCGGAGCCGAGATAAATTGACAAGAGCAGATAAATCTTTACCCCGGCCCTATTAACAGAATTAAAAGAACAACAGCGAAGATAGCGTCTCCGGCGGTGCTCTGGTTTGTTCAGTTCTTTTGTTTGCCGTGTGTTTTTATAAACGCACCTAAATACAGGAATACTAAATATATATAATAGTATAATGTGCAGCCAGCCAGTCATTATAGCCAAAATAACCCCCGACAGTGCACATACATACAACATAGCCAACACTGCAATAACGTAGTGACCCTGCAAAAAAGAAACCCTGCCTGACATACGGGATATTGGACATATCCGCATTCACCTCCCCACGTCTTCCAGTTACTTTTTTATGTAACGCCACAAGATTTTGCCGCTAACTAGTGTAAGGCAGTAGTAACCCGTAACAACAGCCATTAACAACAGACAGCGGTCATTATTCAGAAATAACTGCCTGCTGATATCGACCAATCAGAACGGAGTATCCCACAGGGCCGTGCGATAAATATATATTTTGTCTGTATTGTTAATGATGTTGAGCTGCTATACTTGTCTTTCCAAACTGCACTGGTAATATTTCTAAATATCAAAAAGCTTAAAGCAGAAATCCCCACGAGACCTCATTGCATGATGAAGAAAATAAAAAAATATATTTTTTTAATCTATAGAGATAGATCGATAGATTTATTTATTTTTTGTTCAGCTGTTGTCAGATCTGACCTTTCCAAGCAGTCGTGCGATCAAGAGATTTTCAGAAGGTGAAACCTAATCCGTGCAGGTTAAATTCTCCCGTGCGCCGCTGCAATGCCGGGACATTGTCTAGCGGATGAAGTTCATCTGGGCTTTTTTTTTTTTTTTTTTTTTTTTTTCTCCTCTTTTTCCCAGACGTTCCCAGCCGTCCCCGCCATCGCCCCGGGCCAAGGTATATTGCCTTGGACATCTATCTTAAGGCGACGCGAACATTGTGTACATGGTTGGAAGAAGGCCATGTGTTTACACAGATGTTTCAAGCTTTTAGGACACAGATCTGCTGTGCCGCCATCTTTTGCGCCGAGGGCCACATGCATTTTGCATTAGTTTACCCTCCGATACAGAAATGAACGAGGGCAGGTGGGTCTGCGGCTCCGCACGCTCCATCTAAAAACCCGGCCTCG
>OMKR01026260.1:1330-11713 GCA_900302355.1 Cyttopsis rosea | reverse complement strand
AAACTTAATAGGTTAAAAATCTTTCGATCTGTATTGTGTACTCTGTATACTCACTCTTTGCCGGGTTCTTTCCCTCTCTCTCTCTCGTTTCCAGGTAAGCCAGCCATTGCCCACAGGGATCTGAAGTCCAAGAACATTCTGGTGAAGAAGAATGGAACATGTTGCATTGCCGACCTGGGGCTGGCCGTCCGCCACGACTCGGCTACAGACACCATCGACATCGCCCCCAACCACAGAGTGGGAACCAAAAGGTATCCTCCCCTTTTTCCCGCATCACCGTAGTCCATGTACACACCTTGAGCCCCGTTTCATGAGGCCGTCATCAAAACTTTTTTTTCCCCAAGTTGGCAGCACGTCTCTACCTGTGATTGTCGTTGTTTCTGAAAAATACCGGTCAGTTCTGAGAGTTGTTCGGATAATACCAATACCTGCGAGTTGTTGGGATGGCTTACATTCTCGCTGATTCTGGGGGACCTGGATCGTTCGGTCTGTTTGAATCATGGAGCCTGTTTACCTCTCGGAGCTGAAATGTCGACACGCCGCTTGATTTTAATGGGCCCAAACTTCTCATGATAAAGGAAAGTGCTTTTTCTTGCCTCTGATATGTGCTGAAATTGTATTCCTATTGTTTTAGACCCAAGCTGGTCCTGATTCTATTTCATTTATCCACAGCATTGCTTCACTGGATTTGATTTCCTATTTACATGCAACGTCATGCAACGTCATTATCTAACTCGGATCAGATTATTACGGCACTGACTGGGAATGAAACATACAATGTCGCTGCTGTTTGCTGTGTTTGTTAATTTTGTGCGGCTCTGGTGGAAGCTTCCACAGGAATGACAACTGCCCTGCAGTGCTTTCAAATCCGGATGCAACATGCCGGGGAACGCGCGCATCTGGCTGTGCACCGGGCGTCAAATCGTCGAAGAACCGCTGTCTGATCAGTGTCATGGCTCTTGAAGACAATTTTACCATTTCTATAAGCTGTTTTTGCGATTTTGTAATAGAAGTCAACACTAAAGCCCCTTTTACACGGACATTATCTGGAGGAGCTGTATGTGTGAACACAACATCCAAATTATTTGGACCGGACATTATACAGGCTTTACCCAGCCAGCACCCTAGTACAAAGTCCGGGTGTTGAGCGATATGTGTGAACAGAGCAGGTGATTTTGCAGTGAATTCACAGCAAGCGAGTGGAGTGAGCGTGTTGATGATGTCACTATCTGGCGCTTCAACACGCCACTCGCTCCACCTGAGGGTGAAGAAGAAGAGTAATAAGATAAAAAAATTTAATTCAAAATACATGATTTCAAAATATAAATAAGGATAAGAATATCAAGGCAAAAACAATCATTATGGATAAGTCCGTAGCCATCTTTGATGTGCTACACTGCGTGATGGGAATTACAGCTCTTTGTGAGACAGATTGTTTGGCTCAGCTCAGCAATAAGAGCCGACTCTTTCGGCTCCTAAACAGCTCTTCATTTAGTACCACTTCTACTACTTTTATAATTCAGCCAAATGTGTTGACCAATGATTGGTATGTGACACATCACTAATGTACTGCGATTTCCGCAGCGTACTTTTAGCGTTATGTCCTGCCTCCTGCATGGTCTAGCCTTCGCAAAAACAAGAACTATCCATCCATACTCTTAAAAATATATATTTTTTTTTATTATGATCAAGTAATATTCTTGGAATCTACGCGCGGCACTGAGCATCCACAGCACCCCGCTCACTGCGTGGATCCGCTTCATGATAGTGATAGCGGCCTCCGCCATTAGCGACGGAGCGGTGGGGTAGAGTGTGCCGTCATTAGATTGCCTGCCTCCCACTGAGGATGGCGAGGAGAAGCGCCACGTCTTCACCCAGCTTTTCTACGGAAGTTTGACCGATGCCAAGCAGCGCTACCCCTCGCCTAAACCAAACAGATTATTTCCAGTAGGTGAGAATGCGTCTGACATGGACAATCCCCGGTTGTGTGCTACATGTGTGAAAGGGTAACACCAGATAATTTCCGGACCTGATTATCTGGACATTGTCTGGAGTTCATGTGTGAAAGCATCTTAAGAAAGAATCCTCCAGTAAACCACTTAAGCAGAGGTGTCTAATTGTTCTGTTGCTGCTGATCTCAGGGAATGTGCTATCCAATCAAGGCCCAGAATCTGCTATAAGTTTTAACACCCCTGACATTTTTAAATCAATGATTGATGACTGATGTTGATGTAATTGTTTTATCCGAAACTTGGGTAAGCATATCTGTTCTGAATAAGGATATTAGCCTTGATGGTTATAATGTATATACGACTGATCGACCCAAAAGGGGTGGGGTGTTGCAATTTTTATCAAAAGTAAGTTTCACGTGAATGTGCTTCTCTCTAAATCAGAGAGTAAGCAATTCAAAATTTTAGCTCTTGATCTAAAACTCTCCATATTATCGTTGTTGGTTGCTATAGGACTTTCAACTGTCAATTGTGCTCTACTCTCTTTAATGCAGCTTCTATCGGGACTACATTTTAATGAAATTGTCGTTATTGGAGATCTAAACTGGAACTGGCTACAACAAGTATCTGATGATCTTAAAGCTTATTGTGACTCGCTAAATCTCTTTCAGATTGTTGATAGTCCCACTAGACCAATCTGAAATGTCCTGAAAAATCATCTCTAATTGATCTAATCCTAACCAATGTTCCTAATATGTTCCTAATATAAATATCCTAAATATGGAGTTACTTTTGTGTCTTTATTATGCAATTAAACAGAATAGGTTTGAGAGCAAAACTTTCCACAGTGCAATCAAAAAAGATATTTGAGAGCAAAACTATCGACACTGCAAGCAAAAAAAAAAAAGTTTTATTGCAAGTAAAATAAATTTGTGATTAAAAATGTATTGATGCAAATCAAAAAGTTTTGTTTGGAGGAGCAGGATCTGCCCCGTCCTTCTGTGCTTGCTGCACCATGCGGGGAACTCCCACCGGCTCATCCATCGTAACCCAGATGAAAGAGTACGAGGAGGCGGGTTCACCCAGAGCGTCTATCGGGTTGGCATTCCCATGGTCCTACTGCCCGCGACAACTATAATTTAAAAATATGAATAAAGATGTGAAGAACGTTTATTTGTGTAAAAAAAAAAAGTAGTAAATGATTTTATTGAGTCCTTGAACAACAAGCAACATTGTGCAGCCCTTTTCATTGACTTATCTTCAAGTCTTTTGATACTGTGGATCATGCAGTATTGAAGCAGACTTATCTTATATAAGACTTACTAGTGACAGAGCAAACTGTCTGCTGGTTTGAAAATTATCTGTCAGGCAGATCTCAGTGTGTGCAGGCAGAAGGTATTACTTCTAGCTCCCTTACTGTATCTTATGATCAAAATGTTTCCACCGCAAATTCCCACTCTTATGCCAATGATACTGTGATATACTGCTCTGCGTCTTCACCAAACCAGGCTTTTTGTCAGCTACATCATCATTCATCATCATTAGGTCATCCATCCTCAGACAACCCTTCCAGCGGCGCCTCCAGTCATCTCGATCCTCCATGCATCTGGCTAGCTCGCCAGTACTTTCCGCTCCTGCGTCTTTCCTTAGAACGTCCTCGTATGTTGATGTGGGACGCCCTTATGATGTTGGCTCCCACAGCACCAGTTTGCTGATGGGGAGCTGTCGATGTCTCTGGCAGTGACCGGCCAGCCTCATTCTCCTGGATGTATTCTTCAGCTACAACTTACTTTTCATATTGTACAACGTACCTTGCGTGATTTAAAACTTGTGTTGAATGCTGACAAAACAAAACATGTTTTCATTTGCAAAATCAAAGCCACTGAACCTTCCATCTATGACCACTTTTCAGGGGTCTGAGATTGAGTCTATCTCAATCCAAATATTTAGGAATTGTAATTGATTGATGATTCTCTCTCTTTTAAGCCTCACATTCAGCAATTGGTGAAAAAACTGAAGTCAAAATTGGGTTTTTATTTTAGAAACAAGTCCTTTTCCTTTGAGGCCAAAAGGAGATTTGTTGCTGCCACCTTTATGTCTGTACTGGACTATGGCGATGTTATATACAGTACATTCATGCACCTTCACAATGCCTACACGTGTTTTGCTGAATGGATTATTTTTTTACCTTGATTTACTGATGATTTCCGAGGAAATTTATGAGTGAATCCATGATGACATCACAGAACACACATCAAATCCATGTCCTGGGAAATTACAGATTTATTTCAAAGGGAAGTGATAACATAACCAGAAGACGGGGACAAGGGTCTTCCCCCCTCTACGCTAGGGCATACACCATTTTCTATCTTGAGAAAATATATATATATAATTGTTTCATTTGTCAATATAAATCCATTGTGCACTTGGCTAGAGCTGCCACAACTAATCTATTTAATCACTGACATTGGTTATAAAAAAGATGGTTGTCAACAAATTTGGTTATCGATTAGTTGCCTGGATAAGTTATGTACGCTTCGTAGACCTGGCTATGTCACTCCTTGAGTGGAGCTTTTTCGGTAGTCAGCGGTGGCTGTGGAAATTGAAAGTAGAGTACGAACAAAAACATCAGAAGTATAGGAGAAATTTACATTAAATCGCCTGTCGAATCCCGATGCTAAATCTTCCAGCATTGCCTGATCTAGGCAGAATTATAGTTGTGCCAAATGCTTCCCATTTCATTATAATGAAACGCTCTTATTGCGTTCCTCTCATTGGTACTTTTACATAACCTTTTCGGATGATTGGAACATTTCTCCATCTTGGTAGTGGGTTGCTTATTTTTGTTGTGTTCTGATGGCAATGGAAATTACTGATGATCCAGCTGTTGATTCGTTATTGTAAAGGGTTGAGAGTTAATTTAAATCAATTGGTAAACATGTGTGATTGTGTTCACATAAGGTTTCTCCAATAATTGGAGGCAAATACAGTAAATGTCTAATATTTATTTTATGTCATAGAATGAGGAACCATGTTGTTCATTTTGGAGAGAAAAAATGTGTTGCTATTTTGACTGCTATGTGGGCCCAAATAACCTCTCCTCTACTCTGCTCCTCTCAAGAAACACAATGTAAAAGTGTTTATGTGAGTAAGTGTCAGTCTTTCTAATGCGTCAAGTGGTGATTTCCAGACTATATTTCGCCACTCTGCCCCTTAGGAAAAAACAAACAAAAAAAAACAACCATTTTTGCCTCTTCTGAATTGCTGTTCCCTACATTTGCTACATGGCAACAGTAATAAAGCATATGTAAAACTGAATTCACAATCTTGGCATCTTGACAAACTCTGATTTCAGGCTGCCATGTAATTCATGTTATAGGCCTACAGTATATATCCATTTCTGGTGTGGGCCAGAAATGGGCCAGGTTAGGGAGGTGGTCTTCTAGAGAGAAACAGAGGTGAAACTAAGGGGAAATAACAAGAGGTCAAGGCAATGAAAGGCTTTTTGGTTCACTTCAGCTGTTACAGGTGGAGAACAAGAACTGTTTATTAATCACACATTTTTAACCACACGCAATAGAGAAAGTGGTTGATGTTGAAGCCCTGTGTGGACTGTATGACTCACTGTGTGGAAAAGCAATTAAGCTGTTGCATTTGAGGCATTCCATAACCTACTCTACCTATCGTTCTATAATATATCCAAAATTTTTTTTTTCCAAACTTCAAAAAAGCTTCCCGGGGAGGATTTCTGTTCAGCCCAAATACATACAGTATTTTAGTGTGCCAGGGACACTAGTCTTGAGCCCTGCAATCAGATAACCTATATTAGTGTTCAATCTTCAGCCAGCACCTTGGGGTCGGGCTCCAACCAGCGATGCTATATTTTGCGCTATTTTTGACAGAAAATCCAAAAGGAAAAAAGAAAAAACAATGGATGAAGTCATGGAGATGGTGTGAACGTGGACTGTACATGTTACTTTATGCTTCGCAGCGTTGGCATTTGCTGCCATGGCTGCTGTTGTGCTTATGACTTTTTCATGAACATATTTTATTCATAATTAGCTGGGTAGTTGACACGAGAAAGAGACCCTGCTCCATATCACTGTGCCTGTGCAACTTTGTAAGTTGGTATTTTATTTTGAATTGGGCTAGATCACCACGCTAGTTTATGCTACACACCTTACTATCTTGAGTTTGTAAACTCCCTTGTGATAGCAGGTAGGTTAGCCGACTCTAACCAACTCAAAGCCCCAGCCATGTTATGCTCCCTTTGAGATATTCACCCACATGGGACATTCATTCCTTCCACTGTGCCCAAATCTCTTTCCAGCCCTTTCTTTCAACATCCCTACCACTATTTCCCCCTTTCTCTTGGTCTCCTCCTGCTCCTGTCCACTTGGGAAGCCTCGGGGTTAGAAAATGGAATGGTGTAATGAACCCGCAGGCTCTCCACCCAGCCTTCCCACAATAACAACCCTCTCACATATTTCTCATCTTCTTTCTCCACAACCAACCTCTCTTCTCTCCGATCACCTCTCTTTCCCCCTCTACTTCCTCAATCTTCATTAGTTTTTCTCTCATCATTTCTTCATCTCACGTCGTCTCTATGTTTGGATTTTGATGCTTGAGGCATATACAGTGCCACTGACTCATGCAGCAGGCCCTGATCTTTCAGAAACTAGAGTACATGGCCTCGGATGAAGTCCATGTTATGGTTCAACACTGCCAATTTTTTTTTTTACCTACAACCCCAGATTCCTAAGATTTGCCAAGATGTACTCCAAGGTTTATTGGGAGTCACCATCTGAGGTGTACCATTTCACAAGTTTGTGTGAATGTGCAAGGATTTAAACAAAACTATTATTTGTTGAACGCTAACTGAGGAGAAGTTTCACATCAGTCAGCCATGCAAGCAAGGCTGTTGGGAGAGTTATACCCCTTTTCCACTACACAAAAACCACGGTAACACCTGCTAATATCCTGCTTTTGTCTTCAGAGGGAAAGGGTACACTCAGCATTCATACCCGGGTCAAATGACTCTGCAGTAGCCACAGGTTTTTATTGGCTCCGGCACTGATCGGCAGCGGTGGAAACACGACACCCGGGTCAACTCGCTATTTACGCCCCTTTCCGTCGCATGTTGACGTTCCGACAGACACAGCTCAGCTTATTCATTCAGTTCTCTGCCTAGTGTGCCCAATGTGGGCAGCGCTCTGCGGTGAGGTAGACAGGTAGTCATTTCCCCCTTGACCTCTCACATCAAGATATCTGAATGAAATTTGGCTCATTAGAACCGCAAGAGCCTCTGCTTCACAACAATACCGGACCTAAACAGCTACACAGGCTAAGTTAGATTCAGGGACCTAAAGAGGGTCAGATCTGAATGCAGTGAAAATGTTATGTTTGCCTTTTTTTATTTTCCCTATTTCTGCACACTGTGGTACCTAAACAGTCATGGAATTGTATAAATTGGGTATTGAGCTGAAACTCTTGTGAATCCAAAGAGCCCAATTGCATTCATGTGGGATGAAATATGGCCTCATAGTAACCATTTCAATGTGATGACAGCATATTTTAAACTTGACCTTACTGTATAAAATGACCTATTGTGACCACTAGGATAATCACAGCCGCATGAATCTAGACACCTAGACCGTTCAGAAAATGTATGGGATTTACAGGTACATTGAAGATAAGTTGATTATTCTGAGCCATTTTCCATTTCTGAGCCATTTTGCTTGGTCGTCGAAATTGTCAAATTCATACAAATCTCCAATTTTAAAACGTTATTGATACTGCATCACAGCATTAAGTGTTTTTTGTGCGGCAACTAATCACACATAATTGAGCATGGGAATGGCCACCATTAGGCATGAGTATAATGTGTAAAGCTTCAACACTCAAAATATTAATAATTTTACCAGGTGCAATTACAAATATAATGTTTACCTTTTAATTGATAGAAAAGACATACAGTGTCAAGCTGCAGCTCAAATGATCCCTTAGGGTCTCAGCTTAGGGTCCCCCCCCCAAACTCCAACCCCTCCACTTCACTCGGAACCCAAGAAATGAGCCTGAAGCTTAAGAGGTTAGTGAATATAAAAAAATTATAATAATTAATATATTATTAAATTAAATTAAAAATCCAAATGGGAGACGGGGAGAGGGAGCGAGTGTGCGAGACTGTCCACAGCCTCCGCCTGGTGCAGGTGCAGGAGTTTCACTTTGCTTGCTTGAAAATGGCAACTTGGCATAAGATTCGGAGGGTCTCGCCACAAAACCCCGCGGCCCAATGAAAGTGATGAAAGATCCCATGAATCACAATGAAAGATCCCACCCGCTGTGGGATCGAGCGTATTGGCCATATATTTACTCATTTATATATTTATATTTATTGCCTCATTTATTTATTTCAGGATTTATAATGGGCATGACCAGGTCGGACGGACAGACTACACTATGCCTCTCTGCCAGTCTCCCCACTGTGGGCTGTGCTCCGCGGGCATTCCGTACACCTGGAGACTCCTCCAAGTGCTTATTAAAGAATATTAAAAAAAAAAACTATTAATAATAATTTTAAAAAAAAATCACACCGGAGACATTGTCCGGTGACATTGTCTGGACAGACAAGCTACGCCCCTTTTCCATCACGTTCATGACGTCAAATGTGACACACCAGGAAAAGGCAAACTCGGCTGGCTTCCTGGCAATGGGAATGGCGTCAATCAGCTATTTTTAGCGGTTTACCCACATTAAAAACAAACCTGCATATACTCGCTAAATTTGGTGGAAAAGCGGTATTATAGGGTATAGAGTCTCTTTCTTTAAAATATATGACAGCCAGAAATCAGAAAAACTCTTGATGTCTAAAGATGTCTAAAGATGGGAATGAACTCATGATGATACAATAAAGGCAATGCTGCGACTATGAAAATAAATTGTCGCTACTTTCACCTCAAAAAACTCTGGATGATGAAGTATTGAAAATATTTGAGTCTGACAGAAATATTTATGCATTGGACACAGTTCTCCCTTGCCACTTTGAAAATATTTTCATTTCACTGCTGAGTGAATATAAACAAAAGCACATTAACACAAAAGTGTTAATGTTTTTTTGTGACCGCACTTCACGAGAGAAGAGATCCTTAACATCAGGGAATCTACTCTTCTGGATTTATTCCCAACTTTTCTCGCTCCATCTGTGGAATTATTGGGCATTGTGGTGAAAGGTGCTGTGGCCTTTTGCCAGGCGATGAGACGCTGGAGAGGGAAGCGCTCCGGAACGCTGGTGCGCTTCAGGCACAGGGGATTATGCACGACGCTGCCGGCGATATTCCTCTCCAACGTGCGCTCGCTGTGTAACAAGATGGACTAGCTGATGCTGATTGTGGGGAAGAACAGAGACTTTTCCCTATCTTTGGAGTCGTGTACTCTGTGGAAGTATTCCGGACTCTGCGCTGCAGCTGCCCGGCTTCCAACTTTTCCGAACCAACTGCGACATGGAGCTGACGCGCAAAACTCAAGGTGTAGGGATCTGTTTCTGCGTGAATAATGGCTGGTGCAGTGACATGAAAGTGATTTTGCGGACATCCTCATCTGGAATCTTTCATCATAAACTGTAAACGCTTTTATTCCCCCCATAAGATCACATCCTTCATTCTGGTCGGTGTTCCACCACAAGCCGAAGTGCAGGGCGCGCAGTGGTTGCTCGCCGATCAGATACTGTATGTGGAGAGAAACTCGGACTCCCTAGCTATCGACCTCAGGGACTTTAACAAAAGGGAATTTAAGACAAACACAAGCTCCCGAAATACAAGCAGTTTAATAACTGTCCACTGGTCCACCTAATCCCCCCCCATACAGACAGAAAGTCAAACTGTCTAGACCTGTTGCGAGGAGAACCAAGAAGTGGAGCAGCGAAGGATCTGCGTGAGTGCCTGGACTGCATGGACTGGGAAATGTTCAGAACCTCCACCAGTCTGGATGAATACACAGACGCTGTGACGTCCTATATCAGCTTCTGTGAGGACAGTGTGTATACCGAAAAGCACCAGGGTCTATAACAGTGACCTTGAGCCTTGGTTCACAGCCAAACTTAGACGGCTTCGCTTGGAAAAAGAGGGGGACTTTACGAGTGGCGACGGGGATGGGTTTAAAGTGGAAAATACATGTTTGGCAAGGCGAGGTGAGGGAAGCCAAATGGCTGTATTCTGAGAAGTTGGAACAGCAGTTCTCAAGAAAGGAAAGGGCTGAAGCAGATCACCAACTACAAACAATCCTTCCCACGCCCTGAATGACTTTCGACTTGCAGATGAACTGAATGAGTTTTACTGTCGATTTGAAAGACAAAGGGACTGTTCAGACTCCATCTCTCAATCCCCCGGCCATCAGACCCAACACTCACCCAACCCCCCCAGGGGCTCCATCAGAGAAT
>OMKR01026186.1:0-12058 GCA_900302355.1 Cyttopsis rosea | reverse complement strand
AAATGGAAGGGAATATGGAATATAATATTCATAAGTATGTTTTAATTAGTGTATAATCCCATGAAAATAAGAATCGTGTTTTCGTTACCTTCGAATTACAGTATATCTCCATGGGGGCACCACCATGTTTCTACAGTAGCCCAGAATAGACAATCCAAATAGGCGTTTTTCATGAGTTTTGCAGCCACCCGTAGATTCTCCAACACGGACATCACCATTTTGCACCGCCACGGACACGGAGGGGAATTCAGTTGGTTGCAATCTGCAACCTCACTGCTTGTGGCCATTAAATTCTACACACTGCACCTTTAAGCTTTTAAAAGTGAAACATTTTAACTATACATATTGCACACAGTATATAATACAACTTGAAATAGAATATATTTTACATCCATTTACAAAACAACCCTATGAATTTCCAATACCCAAACATTTAAAATATTTACCTTAAAATAACTCCTCTGACTCCAAAGTTCTTCTGAGTTTGACCTTAAAGTCCTTCAGCTTTTCTTGTGCTTCTTCACTCAAATTCTTGCTCAGGTAATGGGCAAATAGTTGTTTCTCACTGATAAGACAAAATGGTGTAAAGAAGTTAGCAAGCCTAATTTTATTGATTAAAATGCACAAAAATGAACAAAATGAACACAATTTACACTGCATGAAACAAATCATAATACATCCGACAACCTAAATAAAATATAAATATATATACAACTATAAAATCTTCATTAAACATTTTGTCAAAGTTTGGCATTCTCACCAGAGCTCATTGTGCCATATTTTCTTCTTTTTCTGCGTCTTTCTCACCCACTGTAGTGTCATGTACACGTGGGGGCGTGTTTTGGAGTGTCTGCAAGGCCTCAGCTTGAACCTTCTCAGAATTGTACTCTTTCCTCTACATTTCTCATAGTCCTATAGTACTATAGTACTGTCTACTGTCTTGCTAAAATACATTTTTTGTAAAAACATTTATGTATCAATATATAAATTTATTGTATATAAAAAATTTATGTATCAAATGGAAAAAAAATATTATTGTCAATAGATTATTATTTTCCTCAGTTTTAGATTTTATAAATTACTTCACTCTCTACTACATCTCTCCCATCTTCCTGCAAAATGCATTGTGAATCCCGGTGAGTAGGCCTAACTCTGACAGAATATAAGCTTGTTGGTTATTTGATATTGTTCACTTGATACGATATGAAATGATAAGTTACTCAGAAAATTGTCTTTCATCACACCACAGTGCCACAGTTCCACAGTTCCACACATTGTCACAAGAAATACTTAGACATGCAATCCTAAAATACATACAGTACATAGACTAGCGTCACAAATCAGTACCAGGCCCCAATGCACAATGGTCAAACCGGGCCCTACCCCTTCCTAGCGACAACAACGAATCATTCCTGAGGCCATGCATGTGAAAATACACCCCTCTGACAGTAACGTGCAGCGAGGTCTGCGCAGGCAGTCTCTGCAAATCAGAGCGGTATTTTACTATGAAGCGTGCAGCAACTTAATAACTGGTAACAGCGGAGCACATGGCACGCATAGAGGCTCTACGGCATTATACACTATCGATCGAATATTATCCAGCATCAATGCCCTACTATCACCCATACAGTTGTCAGCTATAGACTACAATAATTCAAGCCAACACATAGACATTACGATCGGCGTGTATCATTAACATTGCTGCTGTCGGCACACCAATAATAAACACAAAACACAACAACGCAAACTTCACTCATAAGGCTATGATTATAGGCTGGTGTCGTCTCACCAATAACAACATATAACATTTAACCATGCAACCACCAATAGCAGATAACACTGTTATCTGCTATGTTGTCTGCATCAATGATGTTCTTAAGCTCCAGCTGGCGCACACAAGCATTTTCAATGGACAAAAGCCCCAGTCCAGATATAGGATAAATAACCCTTTATCAGCTTCAGCTTTGAAAAGGACCGTTCGGTGGATGCCACAATAACAGGAATAGTTACCAACAGAAGCAAAACTGTGCAGACTTCCCTAAAGCTTGCAGTTGATGCAGTTGTTGTCGAAAATTAACATCAACATTTGTAAGTTCTTGGTTTTTAGCTAGACGATCCGCGAAAAGCCAGCAGTGCTCACAATAGGCTACATCTAGCTTGTTTGAATAACATAGCCATGTCCCTGGTAGCTCTAAACCAACTTTAGTTTTGCTGGTGTAATATGAAATAGAAAAGCAGTGGTTGTCCTGGTTCGTATCCCTTGGGAAAGGTCAGAGTGGTTTTCACGACGCCATGGAGACAAATATACTGTTTGGTCTTCGAATATACATTCTCTGTAAAATGTCCCTGGTCAGTGGGATATTCATGTAGAGATGCAATGTCAGTTTTAACTGTAGCTAAAGTTAGCTGAGACATCTTTGTGATTATTATTTGAGGGCTTTTCAGAGAAATTGTCAATTTTTGGCAGCTTTGTTGTTTCTTTCTTATGTATTAATTTTTCCTTCCTCTTTTTAAATCCACCTTTATGTTTGTAATCAATCATGACAACTATGTTTATTTTAATAACCGACAGCTAGTGACAAGTGAACAAGGCTTCAGTCAGGCACATGATGTGCGACATATGTTCATAAACTGTTAGAATTCATATATACCAGAATCCCCAAGCCACACACTTTTTACTGTCAAATTAATCTATTAATCCTAAATAAACCTATTTTTTTTAACATATAATAAGGATGGTAAGGTATGGATTTATGAAATGATGTATTATTATATAATTACGACAGCAAAACAAATTTTCATTACGTTTTTAGATATAAATAAGTAAAGTTATAGTACCGTTGTAGAACAGTGAAACATCCTTCACAAGAAATAAAGAGCGGCTGGGGAGACGCAGACTGCATGAATTAATTCTGCAGTGGGATGTATTTATAATTATTTTAAATATATTATTATTATAAATGAAGTCCTAAATAGTGAAGTGCAACAAATATATCCCGATACTATTCCAAACTACACAAGCTTTGTTCCCGAGCTCATGGGGTTTTCTAGCATGCTTGAAAACCTTGTGTTATGCTTATAAAGCATATTACAGTAGTTCACTCTCAGTAAAGTGATCCTGGCACTCTCTAAAGATGTGCTCTCTCTGTCGAAAGCCAGGTTTATGCTCGACATAGTGTCCTGGGCGAGAGGGTGTGCGCGCATTTTTGATTTACGCAAACATGTGTGCAAACAATACCAAAAAGAAGTGTAACTACATGGTGTCTTGTGTTTTTTTATGACATTTTATTTTATTTTTTTCCCTAAGTGTTGCTTGTGAATAAAGTAAACCTCAAAAACAGGTTTTGATAACTATTTGTTTGGGATTATTATTTAATTTTATTTTATTTAATTTAATTTTATTTTATTTTGTGTTATTTTATGTTATTTTATTATATTTCAATTTAAATTTTTATTTCATTTTGTGCTATTTTATGTTATATTATGTTATTTTATGTTATTTTATTAATTAGATATAATTAGTCGGTTTGAAGGGCAGCGCGTGTAGCCAAGTTGGATAATGATGTTCTTCCGGTAATGCTCATTGACTTCTTGCTTATTCACAGAATATTTTGTTTGTACGCCCCCTGGCCATTCGGAGAATACTGCAACGAACAACGCATGACTGCCTTTGTGCAAGTGCGTAGCTCGGCTGCCGTTTGCGAATGCTTGCACCATGGTGTCTCGCGGGAGCATATACAAGGCTGAAGGCGCATCCAGCAATACCCATAAATATGTAAATATAATCTATATGTAAATATAGCCATAAAGCTAAGTATGCCACACCGCAATATGTCACACCTGCTTGGAGATGAATATTAATCCTTCATATCCTGTATATGTAAAGTTCGTCAACTTCACATACAACAGAGTTAATTCTTGAATCATAAAGAAAAACACACAAAAAGTACATTACATTATGTCATTTAGCTTTTGTCCAAAGCGACTTAGATGTCGGATTAGTTTTAGTAGTATTTAGTAGTAGTAGTTACAAATTTTGGTTCTAATACACTAATTACATTTACTTAGAGCAATTTCATTTTCCAGGAATCTCTGTCTTTGTGATTTGTGCCTAGAGTCCGAGACAGTTCTGAATTTGCTCCTCAAGTAAGAACAGTAAGAACAAAACAATGAAAATATTGGAATTTCTGCTTGGAACATGACAATCTGCTGCTACTTGACAGGTTACTAAATCATACAACATATTCAAACAATTAAATTAAAAACATGTTTTATCAAATATTAAATGTGAACTATCAAAGATTATAAATCATTTATACCAAGCAATAATTCTATATTATTGGTTATTTTAAGGGGTACAGATATACATTTGACAGTTGTGATATGGAATAGGCAGATTTACTTAAGTATACTTAATGAAGTATTTATTTATTCAATTTATAGTGTCCATCTTCTAAAACATAAAATGAATTTCGAGTGCAGTAGGAGTGTAAGTACAGTAAGTAGGCTGGAAGAGGAAACAGGAAGGAAGTCGTCTTCAGTTTCTGTTTTTGTTGGACACAAACAATCCCTGCTTTGTTTTGTTAAAAGAAGATTCAAAGACTAGAAACAACAAAATGTTAAAAACAGAAACTCTGCTGCAAAATATCACATAGACAGCAATCTTTACATAGTAGATACACCCTAGAAACTCATTTGATATACAGTAGATACAGAGTACAAAATCAGGAGATACAGAGTGGAAACTCAGTAGATACAAAGTAAATACACAGTAGATACACAGTATAAACTGTAAATACAGTATAATTAAACAGTAGATATGCAATAGATACACGGTAGAAACTGAGTAGATACAGAGTAACTACACAGTAGAAACTCAGTCGCTACAGAATAGAGTAGAAACTTAGTAAATAATGAGTAACTACACAGCATATACAGAGTAAATGCACAGTAAAAACTCATTAGATCTAGAGTAGATACACAGTAAATTCACACTAGATACAGATTAAATACAGTGAAACTCAGTAGAGACAGTAACTACACAGTAGAATATCAGTGGATACAGAGTAGATACACAGTGAATACACAGTAGATGCAGAGTCACTACACAGTTGAAATTCAGTGGGTGTTTCCTCAGCTCTTGGGTGTGCTGCGTGGTTTCTGGCGATACTCTGGCAAGTGGTGTAGGATCCAGCCGGCAGGAAGCAACATGGCCATTGCAAACACTGACATGATAAAGAAACTTTGCTGCAGACAAAACAGTGTGTTAATAAAATATTATAAATAGTTTAATAATGTTTCTCTTTTTAGTTGTTTTAAAGTTAGTGCTTTAAAAATATAACAGATTTGTGCCAAAGTGCACACATACTCATCATACACATGTAAATCAGTAAGACATAATGTGCAGTCATCTAATGTACTCAACTTGATTTAAAAACGAATGATTTTAAGCTCCTCACAGATGACTTAAAAGAGGAAATAAAAGAAGAGGTGATGGGGCGTTATTTGCTCCTCTGCTCACAGTAAAATTATCACACTAAAACATGTACAAAGTAAACACTGATTCCATCTGAGAATAAGTGACATAATACTCTCTTATAGTGTAATAGTAAAGTACTCACCCCAGCTCCGATCTTGTTCCTGGGCGGCTTGCTGTATATGAACCTCCGCTCCAACTGGATGAGTCTGGATCTTCTCAGCAGAACGCAGCTCCTGCTCACAACTCCCATCATGCACTGCTGCAACTTTTATTCTAAGGGTTTTCAATGTCTCAACACTTTAAGTCTCCTCCACCCCAGTGTGATGGGCGAAGCTATAATACGACACAGGAAGTGGGTGGGCAACAGCCAATAGAAAACCAGATCAAGGTAAACAGATGTTGACATCATCAACACAATTTTATGTTTAGCTCAAACTGAGCAAGGAAACTATTTTTACTGATACAACTCCTTTCAGTTGTAAACACTGTAATGCTTGAACAATGCACATTTACTGTAATTTAATGCTTTAAGAATGAAAGATTTAATGCTTTAAGATTCAAAGCTTTATGATTTGATGCTTTAAGATTTAAAGCTTTAAGATTTAAAGCTTTAGCCAGTGAACGCCTGACGGTTCCTGTTTTTCTGTGTCTATTTGTCTTGGTGCTGAGACATAATTGTGTGTTTGCTTTATGGAGCAGATTGGATCTGGAAAGCAGGATGTTTCCTCAGATGAAGATCTGAGTGGAAACGGGAGAATGGATCTATGATTAGCTCTGAATGGGTCTGATTGGGTCTGGTTGGGCATGGTTGTGTCTGGATGGGTCTGAATGGGTCTGATTGGGTCTGGATGTGTCTTCAGATGAAAGCAGCTTTGTGTCTGGACAGTGTTTGCTGAGAAGGAACATCTGGTTAAGCCGAACCCAACGCCTCTCCTCCAGTCTAATCAGATCACAGCTTGTTTGAAAATAAAAATGCTTGGTCAGTTTAGAGCCTCCACCAACAGTTTAGATCATCTCACTTTCTTGGTGAGTGTTACTAGCAGGGTAGGTCTTCAGAGTGCGGTTGCTGACCAATGCCCCATTTCCTAAAAGTATCTTAAGGCTGAGACGACCTTAGTCCTATTGTAACTCCATGGACTGGAAGATTATTTTAGCCTAAAGATGATTTTGGGAAATGAAGTCCAGTCAAGTAGGAATTGCAAATAATTTTGTGTCGCACACAAATGGCATGTTTTGCAGTGAACTTGTTTAATTCTAAACAATCTGAGGCAATAATCATCTTAAACATTTAAAATATGCTTCCACACAATATACTCAACACTATGTTCAACATTTTAACAATAAGGGAGTTACAGTTACTGTAAATAACAGTGAACAAATGTAATCCCATAACAATGGTATGTTGGAACAGATTTAGTGGTACTGAAGTGGGATGTCATTTTAGGAAAGTTTAGCGAGAACCTCACTCATCCCTTTTAGGAAAACCAGTCTAGTTCAGAAGAAACTGGCCTTGCACAAAAGACAGCTGTCGTTGGTTTCAAGATATTTTGTACACATTGGCCACAACAAGAAGCTACAACGTCCACTGTTGCAGGGATGCCAGTGAACATTTTACAACAGCGGGATCCATGACCGGATGTAATCCTGAATGCAGGCGTGACAATAGGCGAGACAAGCGGCCCCCGCCAGCCAATCAGATGTAAACTGAGTCTGGTGCTTAGACCCCGCCCTCTCAGGCAGCCCGAGACACAAATGGAAATGAAACCTCTCAGATTTTCTATTTTTCTAATTTCCATTTTTATATCCAACAAATCTTAATTATACTTTGGTCTGATGAATGAAAAATACAATTTTAGAAAAAAAATTCAATTTTCCAATTTTCTATTTAAAATTCTTTATATGGAAAATTGAACTGATAAGCATTACATGGACCGGACTGGGGCCACTTTACATTTGGCCTGATTGTAGCTGGAGGGAAGGTCGTGGAGTCACTAAAATTGACAGATGTCATCCTAGGCAACATGAATGTTGTCGTAGCAATCAGTCAAATATATTTAGAGATATGCCCCTCTGGATGTAACCGCTGACAGGCAGTGATGTACAGGCCTATGCTTACCAGCAAGGCTTTAAAAAGGGTATACACACTAGCAGGAAACCTCTGCTGCACTGCTCGGAGGGGTTGAACCTTTCAGGCATGTTGCACCTCTGGCCACAACAAATCACTGATGTCACAGAAGATATTTTGCCTTTGACAGCTGCTGAAAAGAAAAATTGGGTGTGTCTATAAGTGCAACATGCAAGAAAGTCCCAATGAAACACAAATGACTGGTTAATTAAAAAAAACATTTTTCACAAACTTCCTGCAGTTATTGCATTCACTATTTGTGTTAACTGTACAGTTATCAGTTGTTCTGTGCTGTTATTGTTATGCATTGAATATAAAATTTACGTCAACATTGTCAGGAGGGCTGACAGGGCTCTGAATCTTCCCCACAGCTGGTTAGGAGTGAGATTACATTCTGTTCAGTGTGAATGGTTATTCCAACCATCTGTGAATGTGTCAAGATCTTCCTGAATTCAGGGCAAAAAGACATACTGAGCACAGAAAAGGTGTGTGCAATTTTCTGGGTCGAGCAGATCGTAATAAATACTTGACACGGCATTCCAAACATCAGGCACTCTATCCTGAAAGACAGAAAATCAAAGATTTAAAATATGCAGTCTGTAAACCATATCACACCTTTAAGTTGCAGCTTACCAAATGCTCTGACTATTATTTAGAGATGGGAATTGGCAGGGATCTCTGATATGATTCACAATATATAAAATCAATCAATCTGACTATATCAATCTGACCAATTGATATATTACACCAATGCTGTATCAATGATACTAATTAAGGTTCCGTTCCATTCAGGTCAAACAGAGTCAGGGTGCTGCTCTGCATGTTGGCTCACTGGAAAGTCTCTGCTACACTAAATGGAAACCTATTTTTATTATATGGGCTAGACTATTACAAATCACAGTGTTTTTTAAGTGTACCAAGTGTACCTGACATTTTTCTTCAAATTTCAGAATTGTATAGAGAAAGTGGAGTAGAATACATGTTGCCACTAGGGGCGCTGCCACAAGCTTCAGTAACCAGTGGTCCATGTAGCAACCATAACGACTGCACATAGTGTAGGTAGAGAGAGATAGGCTATAGTCTACCTAGATATAAGCATACATTTTTTTTTATCTTTCTGTCTGTCACCACATACACTTCAAAATACAGTACAACAATAACAATACAATCTATGCCTAATCAATAACAGAAGATTTTTCATCGACAAAATATTATGATTTGTGGTGTATATTTGTCTCCATTAACAAACAATGCATAATGCATAATAATGCATTAATAACTAACACAAGTGTACCACACGGCCAAAGCAGAAAGAGAAGAGGAGATAAGACAGAGGAGGTGTGCGGTGGATTAGGACCATGTGATGGACCACTGAGCACCTGGTCTGGACCTTCATTTTCACAGTGTGTTAGGTTATATTATATTGATTATGTTATATTGACATTAATTATTGACTGTTCTGCGCTGGTTCACGTTGTTGTAGAGATATTGTGTTCAGCACAGAATTAAATAAAGAATAAAAATGTGTACAGATGGGTCACTGTCTACATTAAATAAATTAAACATAATCTACTATATATATATATATATATATATAATATCTTCAACACGTTTATTTTGTTTTTCTTTCATAGAAACACAATGTCAGCAGAAAGCTGCTGCTTCCAAGAAGAGACCGGCAAAGCAGCAGGTTTTTTTTTTTATACAATATTTGACTTATTTGGAATTGTTTGTTGTACAGTTTGAGTAGACGGGCATCAACAACATTTTTGTTTGTAGTGTTTATTTTTCTGTGAAATGTGTGTCTGTGAAGCCCTTTGAAACTGTATTGTGATTAAGGGCTATATAAATAAAATTGACTTGACTATTATGGTTTCATTATATTCATGCAGTTCATAAAATTTTTGTTCCGCGGTGGAGGCAATACCAATCGGTGTGGCGGTGTCTTCAAAGCCATCACCTGCCAATGCTGTTCAAGTGGTTGTGAAGGAGGAGGGTCTTCGGATGCTGCGCACACCAAGATTCGTCAAAGGTCAGAGTGATGCTGCTCCTAATGCTTGCATGTGTTCAGATATGACAAATATTGTTCAGGCAAATATGCATCTGAAGGAATGTTCCAGGAAAGTTGTATTTGTACCAACAGGGGACAATATAGTTAAAATGAGTTTGCCTTTAAATGTGTTGAGGCAAAGGGCAACATCACATGATCTTATCACAGAAGACATGTGGATGACTCATTCTGTTGATCGATATAACAATAGGCCAAATGAATAAATGAATTAATGAAAAACAAAGGAAAAATCCCAGACCAGGATTAAATGAAACAATAATTGTGGTTTTGTCACTAGAAGAATACGAACACAACCTGGAGTTGTTCGTTATGTGCGCTTTTCTGAGACAAAACATCTGGAATCATTTTATCAAAGTATTATGCAGTTGTTTCTGCCATATTGTGTAGATGTGCAGCTAAAACCTCCAAACTGTGAAACAATTGAACAGTTTTACAAGAATGGTCATGTGAGGTTTTGTGATGGATCAAGACATTCGGTCAATTCAGTTGTCGATTTAAATAGAAGCTACTTTGAAAATGAAGCAGATGAATTGGATAATATCCAGGATACGATGGATTCAGATGGTGTACTAGAAGATGCCTGGTGCGAGGTATAGTGGACGTCCCTGGAGCCAGACTACATTTGGACTCTGGGGTTGCAAATTGCAAATTGGCGGCACGGTGGCTCAGTGGTTAACACTGTTGCCTCACAGGAAGAAGGTCCTGGGTTCGATTCCCGCCTGGGGCACTGTTGGCACCGTGCTCCGGTGGGTTATCTCCCGATCAGGGGCCTTTCTGTGTGGAGTTTGCACGTTCTCCCCGTGTTCGCATGGGTCTCCTCCAACATAAGGACCCCGACTAAAAACGTGCAGAACACTTCCTGTCCTGTCCCTGACCACGGCACGGACCCACCACCTGGAATTGGTCCCCGGGCGCCGACAAAGTGAGGGCTGCCCACTGCTCCTGGCTGCCCCTGGAGGAAGGACGGCCAGGATGGGATAAAAGCAGAGACTATATCTCATCGTTCGCCACTCCTGCATGTGTGTGTGTGTGTGTCACCCCCCGCATGTGTGTGGTAGATGTGTGATTAATAAATCATTCTTCTTTATTAAGTCATTGGAGAGATTTGTTCGCTGCGAACGAATCATTTGCGAGTCGATACACTCAATACGAACTTACACAAACTGTGATTTTATTTCATTCGGGATGAAAAGCGGAAGCTGTACGCCGCCGAAGCACAACAATAGAACGGAAGCGAACGTGAGAGAGGGAAGACCCGGCTTCTAGAAACGCTGAAGAAGACAAAAGGAGGGTGAAGGAAGCTCAGGACGATGAGAATTATTTTTCCTGGTCACCAGATACGTTTGGGAATATTGCGTAAATTATTGCGAGTTGAACAAAACTAAACTTAAAGTAGACTCACAACAAATGATTATTAATTTAACAAATCAAATATTGTATGATTTTCTTCTTACCGAGGTGAAAAAGCAACGAATCATTTACCGGCAATGTTTTTATTGGACTTTACAGTCCAATATTATGCTATTAAAATACATATACAAACTAGGGACGTTAAAATGTGCCGACTAAACGGCTGTCTCCGTGGCAACAGAAAATTTTTAAATCTTCAAATTCAAAAAATAAATAAAAAGACGTTTAAAAATGTGTTGTTTTCCCCGGGTTTACCCGCGTTTCAAAAACCTGCATATACGCGGTAATTTTGGTGGAAAAGCGGTATAACTGAAAAATAAACAACTGCCCTGGTCCCAACGCCCCCCACCCCCTCCCGTCCTTTAAAAACGCAAAAATATAACAAAGAGAAAAATAACAAAGGAGTGGATCTCACCGGCTCCTGGAGGGCGAGCCAGCCCGAGATCCAGCCCCAAAAAACGGTTATTTCCAGGGTCATAACTCCAGATTGCAAAGGTAAAACAAACCCTCCACCTGTCTCTCTCTCTCTCTCCTTTCCCTCTTAGCCACGCCCCAAACGCTCCTCCTTTATCGCCTGTGTTCTCTTTCCCTCCACCTGTTTAAAGGGACAGTACGCGCAGTTCATCCCTGTACAATCCTAGTTTTGAGGCAGGTGCAGATAAAGAGGCATAGTCATGTTTAGGACGAGTGTTGCCGAGGCATTAGAAAGATGCTGTTATGTAAGGAGCCTCTTCTCCCGGTTTGAACCTGAAAAGGACGAACTGAGCCATTTCATCCCAAAATGCTACAAAAGCTTAATATCCAATTCACCTGTTTGACCAATAAGATAAAAGAAGAATAAATGTGGAATTTAAGAATATATATCTTTAATATATGTTTGGATATATTTTTTATGAAGAAGTGGGGTCTACGGGCCGCATGCAGCCCCCAGGGCCGCAGCTTGACCACCACTGGTGTAAACCGTCCAGTAATA
>OMKR01026154.1:15327-26157 GCA_900302355.1 Cyttopsis rosea | reverse complement strand
CAGGAATGTGCTCTTTCAGTCTCCATGGAGAAGGGAGACAGAGATTCTTACTGTTGCAGCACAAAGCTTAATGCCCCTGCCATTGTAAAAGGATTATATAAATCAAGGCCTAGCTCGACCTAGCTCCATGGCACCGCTGCCATGGTCTTTCAGCTCCAACCAAACACACACATACAAATACAGCTGGCCGGTGACCAGACAAGCCTTTGTACAAATCCTGTAATAAGCCTCGGTCGCCCCCTGAAACCATTTGCATACACCTCGAGGAGGGCAGAGGAACAACACTGGGGCCGCAGATGGGACACCTTTTTTGCGACATTTTTCTACTTTCTTTCACTCTAACATCTCTTAGAGTACTTGTTTGATTCCCCCCCTCTTTTCTGTTCAACAGTTATGCAAATGATGCTGCTCGATGAGTCGCGACTTACCTGGAACATGTGAAAAACAAAACAGCGACTCAATTTGACGAGGACTCAAGGTGAATGTGGAAGACACTCACAAAAGGAAAGGTGGACCCGGTTTGTGTTAAACTGTTCATTTTACAGAGTGAATGCATTCCAAGGTTGCCACAAACCCCAGATGCTGATTTCACATAAGTAACTAAGCTCTACATGCTTTGCTAGTGAATGCCAACGCCAGACGTGAACAGAAACTTTGGGGAAATGTATTAAAGAGGAGAAAACTGATGAATATTGTTTTTATCTTCAGTTCGTGATAACGAGAAACATCCTACGCAACACCTGAGGGTGTGGAAGGTGAATGAAAACATGACCAGATCTCAACATGCAGAAATGCTGCATGCACAATTCAATCCATTGCAACAGGTGTGAGGACTGGAGTTAGTGATAGCATAATCGCACAAGAGTCACATATGATGTGAACTGAGTGCTGAAAGGTGTTATGGAAATAGTGCAAAACACGAGGAGATTGGGTTGTTTTTATTCTCAACGTTGTCTACCTGAACTTAGGCTGTAGTGGTTTAGCGGGTCGGCCACCCATGCACTGTCCTGCTTTACACTCTCCATCTCCAAGTCTGCATGCAGCCCGATGGAGAGATGGACCAGGCAGACAGATGGATGGATGGACGGATGGGAAGAACCGACAGAGGGAGAGAAGCAGTTTGAGTTAGAGGACATAGCCAACCGTGTACTTTGTGTAGATTTGCATTGTTTGAGGGTAAAGCAATAAAGAGTGTTTTGCATCTGTAAACAAAGTAGAAAAAACAGAGCGATGCTGCAGTGAAAATAATGGAGCGTGTTGAAATTACACAATCTAAACAATGAGCCTGTGTTCGCTGGAGAGCCTCAGCCCAATGTAGTCAACTTGAGCTGAGCGCTATCAGTACTTGTGTTTGCAAAAATGACATATATTAAACAATGTGTTTGTTTAGCAATTAATTATCCAGTGTGTGCAGAACAAATGCCATGCACGAGCCAAACACACGCAGCGTATGCCTATTCGTACAGGATCTGGAGTGTGTGTGGTAGTGTGTGTTTGTTTTCTCGGGGTGTGTCATCACAGGGAGTGGGTGAAGTGTGTATACCAGCACGCACAGGGTGGGAAGAGACTCCAGGAAGCAGGCGGCACACCAGAGCATGGGGATGCTGAGGCAGAGGAGGAAGGGGTTCACAGTCAAACGCATAACAAACAACAGCAAACCCGGCGCTTTATCCCAGCGCGCCGATTCCAGACACACGAGGCACCGGAACAAGCCATGCAGCAATCGCTTTTTAACAGAGAAATGGGGAGTGGGCGAGCACAGCGAGTTCATTCTTGGTTCAACGGAGCGTGCCTTGCGTGCAATAATAATAATGAAATTCTGAGTTTGGCTGATGAAGCTTTGGGGTGAAAAACAGTTAAATGCATCAGATAATGGGTCGCAGCGTCTGAAACCCCTCGTCCAGAACCACCTCGTCTTCCATAATTGTGGATTTCATGGGGTTGGTTTATAAAAGAAAAAACATTCCCAGTTTCTTTGTTGTGTCATCGCTTCTCCAGTTACTTCATTCCTCAGGTCTTTTCCACGGCTGGTTCCTGGCGCGCGGTGGGTTGTGACATAATTTAGTGTGGCTGAATCACTCTTTGGAATTGGAAAGGTGTGAGTTGTGCAAAGAGCTTTGTTCTCACAGATTTCTCATAAACACGGGGCTACGTTTCTTTTATTACCTTTGGCCAATGTTAATGGCCAAAGGTGGCTGACTGATGCTTAAAGTGGGACTGGAAGCAAGTTGAATGCTACACTTATGCGGCTGTTTGGCTTTATTTGCTTTTGACAGACTTTGATGCCCGGGAGTGTGTTAGCTGGCTTATCCGATCGCTCCGACTTGTAATGGATCTGCATACTTATGTACGGTGGATTACACTGAGCTGAGTCATCATATCACGCTCAGCACGATGGCTATCGAAATTGAGGAAGAGTTTGGATTTAGTGTATCCATTCAATGTAAAATTGTTAAACTGACTAATGTTTAACTGAACTCGCAGTGCAGTGTCTCTATTCATTGATGCCAAGTTTAGGTTCATGGTTATGTGAAGGATGATACTTATTATATTCTAAATGAATATAATATGTACAGTCGTTTCAACCACTACTGGCAAATGTACTTATTGTAAATCACTTTGGACAAAAGAGTCTCTATCGTTTTAATTAATTACTAATTTAAAACGATATGTTCAATGTATTTACATTTGATTCAAAATCTTTAGGATGATAGAGCTGGATCCTCTCGTTTAAAGACAGACCTCATGTGATATTAACTTTTTGCCTCAATTTAAAATTGGTACCTTTCTCACGCAACACTGTCAGAGTCACTCTAATATTAGCTGGCAATTACTCATTACGCGCAGCACACACATATACACAAACATCTCGTAAAGCATAACGGCTGATGTGGTGTAGGATCATGTAGTGTGAACACCCTCGTCTGGGACGCATTTGTGTGAACACCGCTACGTTCCACAAGACAAAAAAATAGCAAGAAAAAGGATCGTGTAGCACAGTGATTTTAGGATGGTGCCTTAACTCACCAATCGAAATACGGTCATATGATCCGCAACAGACTTTGTTGACAGAGAAGTTATAAGATCCCTCCAGCACACTTCCTATTAGCAGGTGGAATGGAGTTACGGTACCTGGTTTTGGCACAGAGTTGGTCATAGACTGTGGTACTTTATCGTTTATCAGCTCCACGCACTCACTGGGAAAGAAGCCAACCTGGAGGGCAGAAGTGAGAGGAAGAAAGATAGGGGGGGAGGAAAAGGGGGAGAGGAAGAATATCACTTAGGTAATAAAAGCCACAATGGAGGGAACTGCTCAACAGACAGTACACCTTTTATTCACTTCTTTATGGAGCATTGGTGCGCTCATGGCAACATACAGTAACAAGCGCCTGCCTATGACAAGCTTGAGCAGCTCTTGAAGAGACACCAGTGGATAATACTGACACTTGCAAACCCTAGTGTGGTGTACCTTGCATCGTTGATGCCATTTGGAACAGGGGTCAGGTGACCAACACATATAGTTATATACAGGTATCTTTTACATTAGAAGTATTTTAATCTGCACATTTTTCGGAGAAAACATTATTTTACTACTACAACAACGTTTGTATGAGACAGTAATAAAGCTGTGACTTCCCCCTGCTGCATCAACACCACCCCTGAAACATGCTCCTCTCTCCAAGAGCCTGCAAAGATGTGCGGGCGTCTGTCAATATATATATAATGTGTGCACTAGAGGGCGGTGTCGTCATTACTCAACCAGAACATACATGAAACGAAGACAAATCCCCCTCGTTGTTATAATGTGTAGAGTGGGTCCTGCAAAAGTAATCGATGAGCGAATCATCTGCATGCTCCTGCACCTTTCCGTCCGTGTGCTGACTTTCTTGTGCATCCTTGCAGAAGCATGTTTCAGTCTCAATACTATTGTAACAAAACATGCACAGCGGTAAGCTCCCTGACCCTGCCATCTCACAGGATTCTAGGTTTTCCCCCCATTAAATCCCCATTTGCATCACCAGCTCTCTCTCTCTCTCACTCACTCTCTCTAGCAGACAGACAGATGGTGCTGTCTGCCTGCCCCTGTGGCCGCACTCTGTGTGACACAGACAATCGCAGACCGACTCTGTGCTCCCTGATACAGAGAGCCAGCCCCGCAGCTGTTTCAGCAAGGCCATGCACTCCCTTGCCTTGTTAATCCCTCGTCAAGTGATTCTCAACCTTTTCCGCATCTAGGACCCTCTATTTAATACGCATTAGCCCACAGACCCCATTTGATAAGATTTAGTCTCTGATTTAGAATATATTTTATTGTTAAGATATGATTTAGTCTAAACTTCTAAAAACCAAAATATTTTTTTCCCCCAACCCAAAGCGGAGTAGTTCAGAGGTCTGTCCGCTTACAGCTCCTTAAAACACACCATTGACCAGAGCACTGATCATTAAGTGTTGATGCATTGCAGCCTTGCCCGGGCATCCATGTTGACTGCCACCGTGCCTGAATGGGAGTGCTTGTCCTTGAGGGCAGAGAGCCAAAACACACAGGAGGAGAGGGCGAGACGGACAGAAGTTGGCTGGCGAGGTCAGCCAGGAGCCAAACTCGTCGGGGGTCAATGCGGAGCGCAGAACGTTCATCCGGGCCAGAGTCACAAAACCAGCCTTTGTGGCCGAACTCGATTAAAAGCAGTTGATCGGAATTCACCCGATTTCCTGCTGGGATATCTCTTTTTGCACAACCGTAAGATGCTGAAATGAGTGCGTGCCTCAGTAAGAGTTACAGAAACCAAAACTCAGTGCAGCTGGTACGGCTATTTTTTGTTTATTTTTAAGTCCTGGTGTTTTTGTGGTTAGTAGCTCTGGAGAGAGTGGAAACCTTGTGTTACTGCAGCAGCACGTGCTGTTTTAGTGCTGTAGAATTATGAGACATCACTGCACGTCTATATAGGAACGTATGTGTGCCTTTTTGTGCAAATTATTTGACACTAAAATTTTCATTGTCACCATTTTATTTATTCATGTTTTTATAGATTGCACAGCAACAACTTTGCGCACTAAGGGGCGGTGTTGCATTTACCAAACCAGAATGTACAGCGGAAAAAGTAACAAAGACAGTATGTGTTTATAATGGTTTGAAAAGGAGCTTAATGAATGTTTGTATTGACTGAATTCATCTGTACGGTGCTTTTCACAGTGCTACATTTTCCATCTGTGCATTTTCTCATTTTGGTAGCTCTGCAAGCTACAGTAAGCCAGAAGCCCCTTGTCTCCGTCCCTACTCAAAGACATTAACCTGCACCTTCACAGAAAAGGGGTTTTGACCTCTAGGCCTAAGATCAAGTGCTATTCTCTGAGGCAACAAACCTGAAAGCCATGCTTGCCCCTCCACCATGTGGTGTCCTCCTTTGGGGGCATGTCAATCACTGACACGATGTCGCCCACCTGCAGCAAGGACAGCACAGGAATTAGGAGAGGAGAGAGAGGGGGGGGGGGTTTAAAAGATGCCTCTTCAACCATTCTATTTCTTCTTTTTTTTTGAGACGCAAATTGAGATTTTCATAGACGGGGTGTGCTGCAAATTGGTCCCAGCCTTAAACTGCGGGTATTTTACCAAAAACAGAATGAGTATTATGGGATATGATCTCTTCAACATAATTTCATAAATTCCCAGAAATTGAAAACCACATTCTATATAGAAAACTATATTCAACTATATTTACAATTTGTAAAGGCGAAAGTTAAATGTTGTTCCTTGCATATCTGGTTTTACACTGCTGCCCTGATATCACACTTAATATTGTCACCATAATACAAAACACATTTTTCCCCAATGCGTTCTTTAAGATAAGTGCCTACTTTCAAGAAAGAAGAAAGAAAAGTCAGATAAATATATCAGATAAAAATATTTCAATCTATTTCAGAAGAAATGCCCTGAATAACACACTGTTCTGACTTGCACAAGTAACACTATCACTCTGTCCATCTTATTTCTGACAACATTCAACAACAGAATTCACCAACAACTATAATTGTACACACCTCTCAAGGGAGACACATTTTGGACATACACTTAGTTATTCAAGTGAGTGGAGCAATTTCCATTCAGATAAAAACAGAACTCTCCCACCGGCAGCTACACTCGTGAAAGCGTCCATTAAATGAATCTATCAAAACCTGCCGACAGCCAAAACTTGGCATTGGGAAAGATGGCTTCGTTGCCCTGGCAATTCTCTGGCTCTGTCCCGCTCTCAGAGAATGACTGTCCCCCCAAAAGCTCCAAGTGCGTGAAATGTAACAAGGAGTTACACAGGAGGAAGTTATCAATCAAGGAATGCAAATGAAAAATTGCCGGGACACTAATAGAGCAGGACCTGTCTATCTGAGAGAGAGAGAGTGTGTGTGTGTGTGTGTGTGTGTGTAGCTGGTGTCTGATGGTTGTCACCTCAAATGACAGCTCGTCTGCAGCCTGGGCGATGTAGCGCTTGATGACATGGGCAGCAGCGATGGCTGGCACGTTGATGGATGACTCCTCGTGGACCAGCAGATGGTTTCCCTTGTTGTCAACCTGGAAACAGACACACAAACAAACAAAAAGATGTGTTATGTCAACACCAGCAGTGACCGTTTCTCAAATGTCTTTTTGAATGGCTAGGACAAATTCTACTCCTCAAATACTCCTCAGATAAGTGATTTAGAGTGTACAGTGTCTTTGAATTCATCAACTGTAGAACAGCGCCGGAGAATTTACACCACAATCAAAGCTCGACCAAGTGTGAAAGTAAGAAAATGTAATATTAAACAAATTCCAACCTAAAGACAATTAAATTACATTTTAAACAATAATTCTATCATTGTTCTTTTACTGATTTTTCTGCTTTAAATCCGTTTGTGACATGTACAGCATTTGGTTAACTCTGTTATAGACAGAGCTGAATGGAATAAACGTATTATTATGTAATTATAATTAGTCGATGACAAGTTGTTGTTGCGAAAGGAAAGTCACGTACTCTGAAGACTGAGATGATGGAGGACTCTCTTACCTCCATCCATGTGAGCGCAGGCCCGCAGTTGATCTGGTTGTCTGCGATGGCTGAGAGCCGCGAGAGGTAAGCCAAGAGCATCTGAGAAACCGACTGGCAGGGGGAAAACGGAGCACAACAGTTAGGAGAATTATCCCAGCCAACTAAGAACATGTTCATTTGTCCCTTGATTAATTGTTAAAACATCACATCCTTTATGAAATCAGCGGCAAGCTTCTGAATCATCGCATGTTATGCAAGAGTTAGATGCATCCGGGGGATTTGACCCAGCGAGAGATGCCTTTCTTTTCTTGGCACATCTCCATAAAAGCACAGCTAGGAAATTTGATTATGGCCTTTGTTGAAATTGAAAGGCACATGGTTTGATGGTTCCACAGTATTCCTGAGGTAGTAAATCACTGCCATCGCATCAGCTGGGAATCCAATTTTCTACTTTTCAAGGCAATCTTTGAAACACAATGAATAAGAATGGGGGCAGCACCGTACAGCAAAGCCGAGGTGATAATGTGGTTAATTTTTCCCCTCTGTCCTAATCTTCTGTTGATAATCACTTGTACATCATACACCACGGCGCTTTGGGGATGAGGGCCTAAAGAAATGCCTCACGCTATACAATGAACACTGGTGTGAATTTGAAATCCTGCCAACTTCCCGCAGGAACAATAGATCCTTTACACAGCCACCAAGAGCTGGAATTGTGTGACCTGGGAGGACAAGCAAAACAATCACTCTGAATTTACTCACACACCTCAAGTTGAATTATAAACAGGGATTACTGGTTTTACCGGTTTGGTTTGCGTCCCTTCAGAGCATGATGTCCCTGGTGCCCTTGGGATTTCATTGTTGACTCAATTTCACCGTAAGCATTTTTGTTGTTTTACGGTTCGTGTTTCAGTGTTTGGGGACTTCAGGAAGTAACTTGTAAAGCGGAGAACAGCTAAAACCCAAAGCAAACGCGATGTGCAAACCCATGTGCAAGAGTGGTTCAACCTCATTCATGTGTCGCCAATTTGCAGCAAGAACATGAAATGATAAAAATAAAAATAATAATTTAAATACAGTAATTGAAAGGTCACTTTGAGATGAAAAATTGAAGTGGTAATCCGTAAGATTATTTTGTTAAAAAAATCCCAAATATTTCTTTAGTTTGCACTTTATAAGCACTTTATGCATGTGCTCCTCTAAATGCCGCTTCCACTTGTGGTGGCGGGGTCCGCCTTTCCTGACAAGAACGTGAAGATCGGATACGCACACAACAAGCGATGCGCTGTAAATTTGATAAATCAGAGTAGCACGTTGTGGTAAAAAAACTGTCAATATGGACAAATATTCAGGAAAAAGAACAGCATTCTTGGATGAAAAAATATCCCCACCAGCTCAAGTTAGGGCTCTATGAAAACCATTTGAATATTTTCAAGATTCTGTTTTATTTTTTCCCAAATTCAGTTAAAAATTTTCAGAATTCTGATGAACAGAAGATGAACGGATCTTTTCGCTTCAGGAAGTGATTCAGTTATCACGTTCATGCGCAACTGACTGAACTGAACTGATGAACGGATCGTTTCAGGAAGTGATTCAGTTCAGTCCGTTCACCCAAAAGAGTCTAATCCCTCGCGAACAACAACACTACTGCCGGAGTTGTGAGGAGAGTGACGGAGCCGGTTTTCTCTGGAATATTGCGCTTAAATGGCTTAAACAAAAACTGTGGATTGTTATAAAAGTTGTTTTTTGTATTTATTAATTGCGTGGAGGCCGTTTGGTGCAGCTTGCAGCGTGGATGGTGGATTTGGACATGGTGGCGGTTGGTCCGATGATATTTGCAGCTCCAGTTATTACTTTATAAATTCTTGTATATAATAACAGACACTAAATAATTTAGTTTAATATATTTTATTGCAGATAAATCTGTGCCTCACTACTTTAGATCTGCGAGGGCTCTACCGGTTAGCACGGTATAGTCAAAATCCATACCATAGGGCAAATTCATACTTTTTCATACTCTTCTGTTTTTCTGTTCATTTGGTTTAGGTGCTGTGGAAAAAACACGTATAACGGTAGAGAAACCCCAGATTTTTATAAATTGCATCCACATTTTGGCAAATTCCACGATATTCCGTGTTTTCCAGTCGATTCCATTTTTATTATCAAATTCTGCGATTCCGTCCATGTTTTCCGTATCGCAGGAATCATAGGGCCCGATCAGAAAATCGATCAGAAGAAGGAAAGTTTGGAGAAAATAATTTGACCTTGAGAGTCTTTGCTCTGACTCCACCCAACACAAGACGATCTTATGGAATCAGATTTTGAGAAAATGGGATTTTGTAAATTGCTCTGTGTAGATTCAGCCTTGTGCGAGGGAGAACCTACTTCGGACTGGTCGCTCAGACTGTCGAAGCGAGGCAGCTCGGGAAGCTGCGAGAAGCGCCGGTCGTAGATGCAGAGGTGCAGGTGCTTGTCCAGGACGCGGAAATCCTCATAGCTGCGCTTCACGATCCAGCTTCGGCCCTGAGGGTTAAATAAATAAAACAGCAGGACAGAAATCTAAGTCAGGTCCATCACAGGTCTGGAGGGAGGGGAGTTTAGAAAGGTTTACTCGGGTGAACCTTCAGCACATTTGTGCACCATAACAGATAACGGTTTGCTTTGTGCACTTATGTTTAATTTATAGCTACGTGCACACACTCATGCAGACAAACACACATAAATAATTAATATAATACAATTTCCCCGTGGGGAGAAATAAAGTCAATATAAAGTGATGTTGTACATATAATAACACAAGGATGATATAAGTATATAAATAATGTTTAATTCTCACAGAAGGACACATCCCATTCTAGCCTGCCTGATGTCTTCTTTGTTGAGGCCATTACAATGTCTTTTACTGTAATAAGCTTAGTTCATTTTCTAAGAGTATACTCTGTTGTGTGTTATCTTGAGGGATAGTTGTCTCAAAGGGGAGTTGAGTCTGTTTTATGGAAAATACAAGCCTTTCTGTAGCATCCAGCTAAATAAATCTAATACCCCTTTTCTACTGCACAAAAAAAATTGCGAACATCCTGCTTTTGGCTTTAGTGGGAAAGGGTACAATCGGCATTCATACCCAGGTCAAATGACTCTGCAGTAGCCACAGGTTTTTATTGGTTCCAGCTCCAATCGGCAGCGGTGGAAACACGGCACCCGGGTCAACACGCTATTTATGGCCCTTTGTGACGCGCGTTGAAGTTCCGGACATAATGTAATGCACAATGCAATGCACAATGCAATGTAATGCACAGCACCCTGCAGCTCGTAATGATGCAGCTCCACACAGAGATGTGCACCAGATGAGGTCGGACGGACAGACACAGCTCAGCTCATTCAGCTCTCATGCCCAGTGTGTCCACTGTGGGCAGCGCTCCGAGGTGAGGTAGACAGGTAGTCATTCCCTGTGTGTGTATCTGGAGACTCCAAGTGCATATTAAAGAATATTTAAAAAATCATAATAAGTGTGCGAGACTGGCCACCGCCCGGTGCAGGTGTTTCACTTTGACTTTGCTTGCTTGAAAATGGCAACTTGGCATAAGATTAGGAGCGTCTCACCACGAAACCCCGCGGCGCAATCAAGCGTATATTTACTCATAATATATTTATATTTATTGCCTCATTTATTTATTTCAGGATTTATAATAGGTTGGGGTCAAACGGACAGACTACACTCTGCCTCTCTGCCGGTGTCCCCACTGTGGGCTGCGCCCCGTGGGCATTCTGTGTGCCTGGAGACTCCTCCAAGTGCATATTAAAGAATTTTTTT
>OMKR01026154.1:4315-15299 GCA_900302355.1 Cyttopsis rosea | reverse complement strand
AAAAAAGATTCCTTTTTTTCCCTATGTGAAAGTGTGAAAAGTATTTATCACACCGGAGACATTGTTGGGTGTCATGTCTGAGACATGACATGGACACCCGGACAGACAAGCTACACCCCTTTTCCGTCGTGATATCGCAAGTGACACGTCAGGAAAAAACAAAAAAAGGCAAACTCGGCTCGCCTCCTGGCAATGAGAACGGCGTCAATCGGCTATTTTTAGCGGTTTTCCCGCGATGAAAAACCCGCATATATGCGGTAATTTTGGTGGAAAAGCCGCATAAAATATCTCACTCACTCGTGTATGTGTCCTTTAGCAAAGAAGAAACTGGTTTGGGATGGCAAGTGTGACCGAGAGTTGAAAGAGTCAAGTGGAAGAGAAACAGCGAGGTGGGAATTATGCCTCACTGTGGGAGAGACGTTCTAAATCTGAACTTCTTCTGGAAGAGTCATATTGTTCAGCTTCATTACCTAGAGGCTAAGAAATACACACACAAATAGTTACTGCAAATACAAATTGAGAGATACCTTTTCCAACGTATTGCATGGCCTATTTTCCATCTAGTGTATGGTAATCCAGTGCACTAGGGATACCCTTGCTACTGAAAGAACTGTCACTATGCCCGTTTGCAGGCCCTAAATAAACCCCACCATACTGCCTTCAAACTAAAAACGTTCACACCAAGTTCTTTGTGGCAAGTCAGCTTCAAAGATAAACTATTAGAGGGATGAACTCTGAAGTTAGGTGAAGGCTCCAACTATGAAGTCTTCCTGGTGTGTAGGTTTTCTGTTTCCTGCTGTCAACATTTGTTATACTCTATCTATTGTCTTGCCTTTTGTGGCAAAAAAAATAAAATGTTTTTTTCTACCATCTTTCATCCATAAAATATTATTGTATTTAGTCCAAAGGGCTTTTAAAAACACTTGCAGACATTTCCTTATATCAAAGAACTTCAATGGCATACTGAGCCCTACTGGAGACGCAGTGATTAAATGCCAGCAGCACCAGTGCAAACCAGGTCAGTTTTGCCTTAGGTCTGCCACATTAAACCCAACTTGGCTCACAAACACACATATGCACGCACACACATGCGCACACAAAATCATTCTTCAGTTATTCCATGGATTTGTTGTTTTATTTTCATCTGGCAAGAAAGGCTTCCACAACCTCAAAAACCCAGCTCAAAACTACTGGGAGCAAAAAGAAAAGAAAGTCTTTGATTTGGCCTAGAAAGATTCACTTGTACTGGGGCCAGGAATAGTGCGACTGAGACCGCAGTGTCATTCAACCCACTGATCCGAGTGCTGCCTTATTACACAGGGGGTGGCAGTGGGCTCGACAGTGGATACTCCACAGACTCGAGGAACTCTGCTTTACTGTACAGTAGCACAGTATTGACAAAATGTAATATATCTTTACAATGTTTTTGCCAAATGCCTCAATATTCATAATAACCACTATTCAATCTCAACTAAGAGTTAGCGATCCAAGACATAATTCCTCTCTCTCTTGATTCCTTACAAAGAGAAATGTTGAGATATACCAAAATATATTCTCGATAGAATGTACTGAAATATCGCCATAATCGCTTCATTATTGTGCCATTTTCCCCTAGTCCATGTACCTTTCCTTTACCTGTGAATTTGAATCCATCTCACTACATTGCGGCCAACTCTTTGCCGTCAACCCCCGCTGCAGATTTAGCCCTTTCTCTCTCCTTTCCAATGGCTAGAGCGCGTTGGAATTTCCATCTGCAGAGCCACATGCTCCCCTGGCATTACCAAGGTCATGTAAACAGAGTATGATATGTGGGGGAAAAAATGCATGAAACCAGAACCAAAGATGTTCTTGGTGAGGGTTTGGACTGCTTCGTGTAAAAAGGTGCACCTGGTCTTTTCCTCAAATTGGGGATTGGTGATTTTTCTTCCCAAACATTGTAACGGGATGTAAACAACAATGCATTGAGATTTTATTTTTACATAATGGGATCCATATTAATAACGATGACGATGCTAACATGATGCATTTTGACAGAACGAGTGCAGTCAAAAAATGCAATCCATATCTAGCTGGGGCTAAAGACCAAAGGGCGGCCTGAGAGCAATCTCTCAGAGAGTGCTGATGGGAAAAACGAGTGATTGATGGATTCTCATCAGCCAACAGCTATTTGCATATTGCAGCCTTCCCTCTTTTTAGCAGATAACAGGAGGTTTCAGATGTCTGAATTTGCATTCTGGTAAAGGGTCCGAATAATACACTAGGACTGATTTGATAGTCAATTAGAGGGTGGCAGCTATTTATCACAGATAAACAACGGCCAATGAACACTTCTACGCAATGGAGTACTAGCATGTATGCAGGTGTAAAAAGGGAAGTGCCTGTTTGTACGTGTTCATCACTGCACAATCACATTAAGAAGAGCAGGGGCTTTTCGTCTCACCTGACAGTAGATTTGGACCAAGTAGACCAGCTCTTTGGACTCGTAGCCGTTCCGGGTCACTTCGCACTGCTCGTCCCCAAGGGACAACTGGAAGAGAGAGAGAAACAAGAGAAAAAGAAAAAGAGGGGACACGTTAGATGGAACAAAACATGCTTTTAAAATATTTCTGAGGTTTTTTCAGACAGTAAAGACAGTAAAACAGCAGTTCAGTGTCAACAAGAGCGGGTGAAAATATCCAGAATATTTTTGTCTAACTAAAAAAAGGTCTTTCACATATCCCGTACATAGAAAACATGGCAGGAACCATCTGCCAACAGCTGAAGTCCCAGTGTGAGACACGAGAGGCAGGTCCATTGAAAAAAGGTGGGAAAAAAAGAAGCTGAATATTCTATAAAAATGAAGATGATTATGCTCATGTGTTCCCATCGGAACCCCGCTGACCGCACACGACCATGAAATATAGATGAGGAGGCTGGAGCTGGGAGCCCTGGCACGACCGCCAAGCATCTGCTACCGGTCTTCAGAACCGAGGAGAACCGTATGAACAACTGTGACGAGACAGCCAGTTATATCATTATACCATTTCCAAGAAAAAAATAAAAACACAAATAACAGACGTAGAGTACAGGAATCTATTTTTTTTTTTATATATTCACCAATCAGAGGGAGAAACGGTTTCTAATGGCTTATAATAAGCAGTTGAATTTAAGATAACACTTATTTAATCCCCACAAAACTGTTTTGCCTTTTGCTGAAAAGTGAAGCGCATCTCCTTTGTTTTAAGATTTAAATCAGAATTTGCATCCATTATGATCCATTGTCCGAGTTCATTTGGATTATTCTCAACATTCAACATTATTTCTCACTTTGTATCTTACGGCTTTGTTCAGAACACAATATCGTGTCAAGAGAGCACGTTAAGCTCTGGATTTTATTTAATTTTATTGGGGAGTAGAAACCCAAGCTACTCGGGTGCCCTGCTCTTCCCCAATCAGCTCCTCTATACCACCACCTCCCGGAGCTATTGCTTTACAGTAACTGTTTAAAAAGCATTATCCATGTCCCCGCGCCAGGTGGGTCGTGGTCTCTCCGCATGCGAGTTATGTCCGAACAATGCTCACATTGTAGCACTCCAATCCAGCGTGCCACTGAAACTCTTAACAGCCTGGCACCCGCTACTGGGAGGACGAGCTCTCCAGGTCCTATTCAACGCAGTCTAAACTTTGTTTTCATGGTGGTTGTGTCCAAGTCGCACTGCTCTCTTCTCTCTTTCTCTCACTTTCTTTTATTTGAAAGTCCTGTTTGGTTTTAGCTTATTGAATCATATCTGCTGCCCTGCTTCAGACAAAGGACGCTTTCTGCCCTTGGATGTAGTAAAAGCAACACTGGGGGTATTTATATGTGTCGAAGGTCCACTAAACACACATTGTCTAAGCAATGACATGGTGCCAGTGAGAGAAGAAAAACATGAAAAAAAACAAAAGTGTTTCTGTTCCCATTAAACTTGCCTTAATTTGAACAGGGTAGTTGGTGTGGGGAGATACGTAATCTTTATAGAAATCGCTATTTTATGTGGCTCATAATAGAGCGATTCTAAAGAAGCATTCTATTACTCCCATAGTCACACACACGTACTGTATATACATACATACTAATAAATACGTGTTTACATGCACCTGCCCTCTCAAAATATATGCAAATAGTGATAAGAATTGTCACTTGTCACTTCAATTGGTGGGACTTCTTCCAACGTCAAATCTGCGTCAAAACTGATTCTATCCATCTGCAGAAAGTCAAATTTCAATTAGCAGCTGATGTCTCAGGATGCTAAGCACATTATTGGAAGGCAGAACTTTCAAGGGGTAAATACTGTAAGTCTTTGTCAGGCAATTTCTATTAAGAGCCCTGAATCAATATAATAATAACAGTGTGACCCGTTCAAGTAAAGAACACAGTCTATCTTGGAATATGCAGAGGAGATTGCTTGACAGCTTGCTTGATATAGACTGTGTTGATCCATTTCTTGCAAGTTTTTTTCGGCAGTAAAATATGGCATTTTGCAATTGGTGGGAAAGGATACCGGCAGCAAAGTCATCTCCCAGTTGCGTAACTAAAAAGTCTAAAGCTTTCCTAATTACTAGCTAAAATGGACCCTACAGTACTACTATTTATTCATTTGTACATCCCAAATGGCATCTTCCATACCAAAAAAGATTTGCACTTGTGAATATGCTGCATTCAAATTCAAAACATTACAACATCACTTAAATTTGCATTTGATTAACCTACAATGCCACCCCTAATGCATCATCTAGTATAAGAATAGTTTTGTTTGTTTCACCAGGGTCATACAATTCATTAACTCAGATTGGCTTCTTACATGGAAGCAAAACTGTTTAAATTTAGTAACATAAAAATGTCTTTACCAATGCACATTATACTAATTAGAATGGAAAAGGGCATACATTTAATGTACTGCTGTACAAGGGGGAAGGTATCTGGCCCATTTGTTCTTTGAGGGCCCAACTGTAAGCAGGGTTTTCTTGTTTAGGGTACCATTTATTATACTACCGATTATAATGGTTCAGAGCGGCAGTGGTACCGGCTCTTCATATTCGAGAAGATTTCTCAGAATAATGGTCTACTCAGAAGCTGCTCACAGTTTGCCCACAGAACTAGTGAAGCTATTTCAAGTCTCCCTGTCAAGGCAGCTACGGCTGAAGGTTCATCTAGCTAACCTGCTGAGACATTGTGCTGTGCTAGGACATTTTCTGTAAAACGACACAAAGAGAGTGCTTTACGATGCACAGCATGCAGAGTTCATGGTAATTATACCTACTGTAACAAGATTGCATTTTACCATTATAAATAAATCAATACCTGAAGACATTCCACCAGCATCTTTTAAGATTTCACAAGGTTATCACAGAAAAAGGAATTTAATTCAATTGCCCCCTTATGGACCTTGACGTTTGAAGCTGTGTGTGTTACACAGCTTCTCCAGCCAGAACATTCGCTTGGAGCATGGGTAAAACACTGAGTTGTCTATATTGGAATAAAACATTCCTACAGTACGATAAGAGAGACATTTAATCTTCCGAAGGGTGTAGGTACACGTTAATAACAGCGAGCGGTTAAATTGCACTGCCCTTGCACCCGAGTCCCAGTGTTAATGGAACAGCCATATTTCACCCAGAGCCATCTGAAGGGCCCCTGTGCACAAGGACAATATGGGTGCAACGTAACCTCCACTGACAAGCAGCGCGGAGCAGCAGACCGTCAGCTGGGGAGGAATGCAACGAAATCCGTAGGACAGAGATCCGCACGGTACTCACAGTGGCTGGGATCCAGTCTGCGCTCCTACGGTGTCCACTTTCTATTCCTTAAGTGCAACCGCGCCGCAGAGCTCGATGCCAGGAGTCCACCCCCCTGCTGCCTCAACAGTCCTGCACCTGTCCTCAGTTTCCAGTTCTCGCTGCAGGGTGAAGTGGATACTAGAGTGTGTTGCGTGCGTATGCAAGTGTGTCCCATTCACCACGACTCCTCTTTGGCCAGTCCGCAACACAATTACCCTCAGCGGGACGTAAATGTCAGCTCTCCAGTTTCTCCGGCGAACAGAGTGTGTGTCTCTTTGTGTGCTCTTCTCTGTGCAGGCTGCACAGACAGCATGCAGGCAACAATATCAGCAGGAGCAGCCGCGGTGTCGAGGATGAAAAAAAGTGTTGTTAAGAGGGACTCCTCAACGGGACGGCTTTCATCCCCTCCATCTTGCATTAACCCCCTGTCCCACCGATGTGACACCACATTCTTCCCTTCTTGGCTTCCACCCCTTTCTGTCTTGCCTTTCTCTTAAGAGCCGGTACCCGACAGAAGTTTTCCAAATGCCCAATTGGCTCGGCCGTAGGAAAGAAAGAAAGAAGGAATAAGTCTGTGGCGCTCCCTCCCGACCTCCTCAGCGTGCCTTTTTTTCCCGTCCCTCCACCACATGCTATTCTCTCTCTCCCTTCCTCCCCTCTCTGACATGCTGGTTCACCCCTCCCCCCTTCTCTTCTCCCCCCTTATTCTGGTTGGTACATTCCCCGGGACAAAGAGGAGGGATGGAGAGAGAGCCAAAAGAAACAGAGGGGTGGGGTATAGGGCAGGAAATTAAAGAAAAAAACCATGAGGGGATGCACTTGCAGGACAGCAATTCCCGCACGTGCCGTTCTACTCTTTCCATCTCTCCCTCTCTCTCTCTGAGCATACCAGTGGCATACCTTTTCAGACAGAAACTTGAGAGTTTAAGGTTGATTTTTTTTCACAGTTATGAGCAAAGCAGTTTCATATTTTAGGATGAAGGTTTTATGTTTAATGCAAGTTGCATCAAACTATGTTCACAGGCTTTGTTTGTTTTAGTCCAGCAGGGCATGCTGTCCACTCTGAACCTGTTGTACCTCTTCATGTCCCTACTTGGAGTTTCTTTCTTTTTTTGAACCATTCAGGGTTTGCTGGGATGGGGTTTAGAGCCGAGGAATGTCGTCCCGTTATCCAGTAAATGTCACAAAGACTGTACCTATGGTGACTGGCTATAGAATTAACTTCCTGTATGAATGAATATTTCAAAGGTTTTATAAAACCTCTGGTTTTGGGAGAATCTCCATATGTTGTGTATATATTGTATTTAAATACAATACTTCCAAGTATGCCAATGAGTTAGTGGGGTTTTTGTTCATCACTACCATCTGTGGCCAGAAAGCACACAATGACAATGATGTATAATGATGTAATAGCAGCAGTGACTGTGGCAATTTGTCTCTTGCATATTCATCTCCTGCCACAAGAGCAGAATGTGGTTATGACTGGAGGAATGACTGGAAATGACTGCATTTTGAATAAGCTTCACAGGACAAAAACAATCTACTTTATAACCCAAGTTCTCTGTTGTTCAATGTGTTTTGGCCCATTCCAGCACACTTGGTGACAATGGTCAAAGCTGAGACGAGAGAAACACTGATAAATCCCGGATTCCCACTGCAGTGCAATGACCTTCTACCGCAATAGCAAAAGAGCAAAGGAGTCATTAATAAAACCTCATATATAATCCAAAACTCTCACATCTCAGCCAAACATCTTTAAGAGAAAAATAAGATCTTTGGTTGCATCAGCTGTGATGACATCATATGTGCCATCATCACCATATGAGATGGATTAAATAGATGGCCCATTGCTGGAGTGGGGAATGGAAATTAAAGCGGCTAGCCAGCTTTACAGAGGAGGCTGTGTTGGAGCCAAGAGAAGCCAGAGGCATAACGGAGTGAACTGGACCTGCCCCAGTCACTGAGTTCCTCCCTGTGCCGATTGAAAAACAGGGAACTTGTCCAGGAGTGTTTTCCCTCAAGGCCACAAGATCCAGGGAAACAAACAAATCGAGACAATGCATCTAGAAAATTCGGAGTCTCATAAAGTGCGTTTTAAATGTTGTGTTATTTTAACCACAAAAGAAAAACAAGAGTTGTCAGTTGAGAACAATAGGTACAACATCAGGAGATACTGCAGAGAATTCAAGAATTCAGCTTCTACCTTAACTCAATAGAGAAGCGCTGAAGCTTCACATTTCATGCCCCTGTGTATGAAATGTGCTACACAAATAAACTTGCTGTAAGTTAAGGAAAGGCAAGTTTATTTGTATAGCACATTTAATACACAAGAGCAATTCAAATGTTTTATATAAGGCATGAAGGAATTATATAAAAGCAACAAAATAACAAGCTAAAACCAGAAAAATGACATAAAATCACAGACATTTAAAATAGGCCTTAACTGCACACTTAGGTAGAGAGAGCAGAGAATTTATGTTGAGAAATTCATGAGTGAAACAACCAATTGCTGGTAATTGCTATTGTGTAGGCTTTTGAAATAGCAACCATTTGTATTGATGAAATGATTAAAAGTAAGCAGGTAATGGGGGGTATAGACCGAAAATTTACCCTGCATAAATTAAGATATGGTTAGGTTAACCAATTTGTAAAATAAATCATAACTTTGCTGAACTTTTCTCCCTGATTTCCCATCTAGTGATTCACAATAGAACTTGTAGCCTGACTTGAATCTGTTAGTTTAACTACAAACAATGCATAAACATAAGGAAACACTAAGGAGCCCCTGCGAAGTGCTAATTTGCAAACAAACCAAGACTTCATCCCCAGGACTTGAGTGAAATAACAGCAAATCTCAAGCAACCCATGTCTCCAAATTAGCTGAGATGTCCTATTGGGAAGCATGGCCTAGCTAGGGGATCAGAATATCAAATCATTATCTACTACATGTCCAACTATAAATACCAAATGATAATCCAATTGTGACCCAGTTTATTCATCACTCTGCCCTCTATGCTTGTGATGAATTATTGACATGGTTTAAGCTACATAGGGGATCTCAAATGTTGTCCAGGAAATTCAATCACAAAGGAAGTTGCAAAGCAATTTTTCTGGTAATTTGAGTCTTTTTGAGCTTTCATTTTGAGCTTCTTGCCACTGCCCTGCTTGTAGTAGTTATTATAAATCGTACCGTGCAACTGTTTAGCCTTTCAGAGGACAAGTTGTTTGAACTAAAAACAAACAAGCACTTTAAAATAACAGCAAACTACGAAAGAAGCATTGCTTGGATTGAAATGTTGATCCGACAGCAAAAATAATGTTATGCAATAAAATGTATTCTCTACCATCAAGGATATTCAGAATACTAAAGGCGGCAAAGTAACATTCATCTTCATCTATTATTAACTATATGTCTGTTTAGGGCTCTGGCTAGTGTAGGGCTCACATATTACTGCAAACAAATGCAGAAATAGAGCGGTTTCTACCAAAACCAGCTGAAGGAGCACAGGAGTTGGGAATAAGGAACAATGCGTTGGAGAACCATTATTTTCGCACTGAGGTATTTTTGTCATGGCTGCAGACCTAGAGGGGATTTTAAGTGCAGGTATGCCTGTGGGGCTTCGCTGCGGTATTTGAGAGCACAGAGCACACAGACAGCAGAGGTACCACACCACACACCTACGGTCATTACCAAAGCTCTGAAGACGGCTCTGGTAAAAGGGGATTTAAGTTTGCCTTGGGGTTTAAACACAGAGAGATTGGTGTAAGTGGATGAGATTACAGGTTGGATGGGAGTTTGAAATAACCTAAATCCCCTTATGAGAAGGGTTTGTTTACTCAAGTGTAGACCACCCCCCTCTGACAAATTCAGACAAACTGAACAGCAAAGACGGTACAAGCATAACCTCCAACTGAAGGCACCATAGTACAGAGGGGGTACCATCAATACTGATATATCTGCACTGCTTTCGTCTAACATCCCTCAGAGAGGAAAGCTTTGTAATAGTCAAGTCAGGTTTATTTATATAGCCCTAGTCACAGATTTGAACAATAATCCAACAGCAGTCTCTAGACACTGCAGGATAACAACGATGTGACTGGAATCAACAGAATGTAAAAAAACAAAACATCTACACCCTATCCATTTCCTCATGGACAGAGAAAAGGTTAAGTTGCTCCAAATATGTGTTTACAGACTGAGCCCCCCCCAAGCAGTTAAAAGTCCCCGGGTCCCAGGCACATCCCAGAAACACCAATCCTAATCTGGCCTGCTTCCATTGTAGCTTGCTGTAAATGCCATAACCCAAGTTTTTCCATTAATGTATATGGTTATGTCCCCTGAAATGCGTTGTGAGTGAATGGTGTAATATTGCTTGTAACCCCAACGGTATTCAGCAGGAGGCGGTTTTATTTGCACAACTAGAATCATATTTTGCCAGAGTTGTTGCTCGAGTTTCCTCATGGCCAGCATGTCATATTGGAATGAAACTCTTCAAATCTCAAACCCAGCCACCATTTTGGTCTGATTTTCTACCCGTTGCTTTGGTGGATGATAACATACCAATGTATGCAACGCATCCATCATATTTAACGACAATTTCCAAATAAACAAATAAAAGTCTAGACAATTAAATTGATTTCGAATGGGAAGAGGCTTGGACTAATCTCATTCAGGCATTTCAGTGTCTTACTACAAGAAGAGAACACAGCTAGCACTCGACGATGTGGAACGTGACTTTGAACTCATTCACATCTTCACCCTGGGTGTGTGCAAGGAACCCTTCAACACTGAGAAACATTTATCCTCCAAAAGAGTGTGTGTGTGTGTGTGTGTGTGTGTGTGTGTGTGTGTGTGTGTGTGTGTGTGTGTGTGTGTGTGTGTGTGTGTGTGTGTGTGTGTGTGTGTGTGTGTTGTGTAGGCTGTATTTGCGTTGGCTGACCCTTTGTCTACCTCCAACAAGGGAGGACTGACTCCAGCCGTTACATCACCGGTCTCCTGATGGAGGGGGGTGCAGCGATCCCCTGCAGGAGCATGTGATGCTGGGTGTGACATCATTTAATGGGGGAGCGGGGCCGGGGCTTCGCTGGGTGTGAGCTTAGCTAGCGCTGTCTTTGCTGGGCTGCGGTTGATGGATCAGGTCCCATTGGGGGGAGGGAATCCATATCCTTGCATCTCGCTGTGGTTCTT
>OMKR01026150.1:1854-13925 GCA_900302355.1 Cyttopsis rosea | reverse complement strand
CCCCCGCTCAGGGAAGTCGTGGTGGTAGGTGTTGTTTCAGCCAGCGTTCAAAAAGGAAAACCCAGAGCACTGAAGGTCAGCGCGAGACCAATCGCTTATAAATTGGATATTATTACTGGAAATGCTCCTGGCCACGACGGCCAACTCTCGAGAGAATAGGGATTAATTAATTAAAGCGCGGGATGGAGCGACTTCAAAATAATGGGAACACTGTATCCCGACCCTAAAGGGGAAGTAGGGTAAGGTCACCCTTTGTCTTCAGAATGGAGAACGGCTGCAGTCCTTGGAATGCCAAAAAACCTACAGTTCTTAGGGGGATGAAGGTGCTGGAAAACACCTTCACACTCTTCGATCCATAACTTCCCGTAATGGTATCAATGCTATTCAGGTAAAGAGGAATGTGCTGACCCGTTAAGAGACGGTCATCAAAGCACGTTTCGGTCATGTACGCACATTCAGGGCCCCCTAGAAGCCCAAGTTATGTCAACACCACTACACCATCTAAGAAGTTTGCGCAGGATTGCTTGGTTTGCTGTGACACATAAGCCCCTTTCCCACTTACACTGAAAGCCGTAAATCCACTGGCAATGTTCCATATTGGTGTAATGTGGGAACACGAGCTGTTGAGCTGATAGTCCGTAAAAGCCGTTCCATATATCTCCCCACTCGTGACCTAGTATCATTTCCGGGAAAATGCCTGTACGGCTGTGTTGTGAATGGAAGCATTAGATTGGAATTGGAATATGAATTGGACCAACGCCGAAATAAGGGAACTGCTTCTTCGAGCCAAAGATGAACAGATCTGTGGTACTGTGGAGCATTACTACTTTACGTACTATATCCGTAACAGTCATTTAATGTGGGAACTTCTCCATAAAGGAGGCCAATGTGTGAATGACTACCTACAATGACATTCAAAAAGGCATATGTGTGGCAAAAGTTCCTGATTTTGTCCACAAAATTTGACTGGAGCACTGTTGGTGGGGGTTGGGGACTGAACCAATCAGAAATCAGAAGACGTGGTGCTCTTTCGCTCTGCTGTCCTCCATGTCTGCGAAGTTAGATACTAAAAATTGGTTCGATATTCAGAAATTCAACAGACATTCGTCCGGCCCTCACAGGGGAGAGTGGCTGATCGCGTCCCCGTATTTGACTCAAATACTTCTTGGCATAGAGGACAGCAGAGCCAAACAGCGCTTCGTCTTCTGACTTCTGATTGTTCACCCCCCCGCTCTGCTCTCTCACTTCCACAGCTAAATGACAGTGCAATCTTCGGAACTTTATCGCACGAAGTGTTGCAAAAGTCAAGGCGCGCAGATTCGTCATGATGCGAGAGCACATTTGTGAAGTTTCAGTGGTCGATTCGAGAGGTTGTAATCACCGAGTCGTGGTTGTACTGGAAAATGGACTCTATGAGTAAATGTTGGAATGCAAGTTTGCAGCTGTCATTGTATTTATGTAAATATCAATCTACACATTTGTGAATATTCAGAACACGGGTCACCATACAAATTAAAAAAAATCTTTTCTGTGACTTTTCTGAGACTGAAATTTCAACATATGAGTTACGATTTTTGTTCTACAAGCTCTACAATCGTATTCTACAAGTTCTCACATCAAAAGTTCTCGCATTTTGCAACATATTTACCTTCATATGGACTGGTTTGAGCTGACAGAAAGGCTACGGTAACTCAGATAACTGCTCTGTACAATTGTGGTGAGCAGAAAAACATCTCAGAATGCATTGAGGTGGATGGGCTACAACAGCAGAAGACCACGTCAGGTTCCACTTCTGTCAGCCAAGAACAGAAAGCTGAGGCTGCAGTGGGCACAGGTTCACCAAAACTGGACAGTTGAAGACTGGAAGAACGTAGCCTGGAGCACACAGAAGATAGGGTCAGAATTTTGCGCCAACAGCTTGAATCGATGGACCCAACCTGCCTTGTGTCAACAGTCCAGGCTTGTGGCGGTGGTGTAATGGTGTGGGGAATTTTTTCTTGGCACGTGTTGGACCTGTTAATACCAATCAATCATCTCTTGAATGCCGCAGCCTATTTGAGTCTTGTTGCTGACCATGTGCATCCCTTCATGGCCACAATTGACCCATCTTCTAATGGCTACTTCCAGCATGATAATGCACCATGTCACAAAGCAAAAGTCGTCTCAAAATGGTTTCATGAACATGACAATGAGTTCAATGTTCTTCAGTGGCCTTCCCAGTCTGAATTATAAAACACCTTTGGGATGTTATAGGACAGGAGATTCGCAGCATGAATGTGCAGCTGACAAATCTGCAGGAATTGAGTGATTAACATTGACCAGAATCTCAAAGGAATGTTGTTGAATGTCCAACATCTTGTGGAATCCATGCCAAGAAGAATTGAGGCTGTTTTGAGAGCAAAAGGAGGCCCTACAGTACCCAGTATTAGTCTAGTGTTCCTAATAACGTACTCAGTGAGTGTATATACAGTAAAAATCACAATTTATTGTTTTAATAAAGAAGACAGTTGTATGCTATGATACTGTGTTGTGGGGGCGGTGTGATTTAAGCAGCCAACCAGTCTTGGGTCTAGTTAATTGGGCCCAGGATCAGCATTGGCTGCACACATGTTGCTCATCAGAGGAGTTATGAGCAACAGGCTAAAATCACCCGTCTCCACACACAGGAGGGAGCCCTTGTCAGGACAACACGCATTACATCTGCTACCGGCTTGTACCATCTCGCCATCTCTGCAATAAACTGGTTTTCTTCCTAATCTTGCCTGTGTCCCAGTGTCGGAGATCCCTGGAAAAGCCACTTGGGTGGCGTGTGGCAGGCAGAACTGCCACAGATACATTTTAAAAACACATTTATTGGTCAATGAAATGAAATTGTCAGAAATAAAAACTATTGTCTTAAAATAAAAATCTGCATGTAAGAGAAAATGTTCCAACAAATGTCTTTTGTTTTAACAAAATAAATCGAGAAAAATAGAGGGAATAATCTGAAAATAAAATGTTAAATATTATTTTTATATAATGAACATTGCACAGCACCCGTAATGTACGTGAACAAGAAGCTGCTTTAATTGACATTTAACTTAAATAAAATTGAGATCAAATCAAAAACAAAATAAATATGGCAAGGCATGGCCTAAATCTAAATAAATAATAAAGTTTGGTGTGGCCCGTCTTCGTCGGCACGTCTCGTCGACATATTTTACACAATGGATATTTACCATCTGCTTTGGGTCAGAACTTAAATATCCCAAAAAAACGCCAAACTATGGATGTATGTGGCCCTCATTTGTCAACGATACATCATCTTTCTCCTTCTCCTCCGAGTTGCTCATTTTGGACACTGCCGGTCTGACTCCGCTGCCGGTGTGTAGTGCAACCTACCCACGAGGGAGGCTTCTTTCTATATCGAGAAAACGTAATTGGCTATAGGTGAAAGGTCAGCTTGAGATCATCCAAATTGATTGGCTTTTCGTTGCCAATTTCAGGCATTATTGAAATCATCAATCTTATTTTATTTTGACATCTAGGGAAAAAGAATCGCAATAATTATTGTTATTGTGTTATCGCCCAACACTACTCCGATAGGAATTGTGGTCAAAAGGCTGTTCCTCAGTTTCAAAGAGGCAGAACTAGTTTGAATCAATGGTTTAGTTTCATGCTGAGAGGGTGTGCCAGCTTGGATAATACCACGTCACTTTTTTTGCCAAATACAGTTTTAATAAGAAATGTTGAAATGCTAAAATCAATTCTGACAGGCAACTCTTAGATTTACTTTAAAATGATCTTTATTAATGTTGCATCCTTTGAGTTTGGCTCTACTGCTCTTCAGTCCCGGCGAGCAGTACAGCAAACATAGGCATACTTGATGAGCTAGAAATATAGGAGAGATGAGCTTGAATCCCCCCATTGGATAGAAGAGTAGAGCCCAACAGGTGGATGCAGGGGAGGTGGAGGGAGTGCGGCAACGCAGCAAGCAAAGCAGGTAGGACAGGAGGAATCGGCCGCTTAAAGAGGCCGGCCCATCACGGAGTAGAAGCGTGTGGTGCCATTGACTTTTCTGGCAGAACTAGCTCTGCAAGATATGCATCATTTAATTTCGAAAATGGACAGAAAAACATGAAATAGCTCAATCAGGCAAAAAACACTGGAGGTGGTCTTGAATAATGGCGCATTATGTTGTATAATCGGCAGTTGTGTTTTTGCCAAAGAATTGTGTATAACCGGTGTAAAAAAGCGAGGTCTAAAAATTACAATCAATCCATTTGCCGCTGTCCAGAGTAAAACACCAACTCACGTCAATTTCAACAGTGTTTTGGTAGAGAGGCCTGGCCGAGGAGAAAAAAGCCTGCCATTAGCGGGGAAAGATTTTTTTTTTTCTTTTCAACTTCATCTCTGAGGGCCATCTTTTAAGAGAGCAAATGTGCAATCACACATCCACTAACAGCAAAATCTCTCTGGGATGAAACTTGGGCGCTGCAGGTGATGGCTAAGTGGAATTTATTTCCTTCTCACTCTCTTCCTGTCTCTCTCTCTTACTCCCTCTCGGTCTTCACGCCGGCTCTCTTATCTGGTCCGAAACTAGGCCACGGAATTGTTGAAGGGGGCAGGAGCCTTCTCTGGCGCAATTTCTACCGATCAGTCAGGCATCGTGGAGAGAGACTGAGAGAAGGGGAGAAAGAGAGAGAGTCAGAGCGAGAGAGAGAGAGAGAGAGAGAGAGATGGAGGGGGAGGCTAAAAAGGTGTGAGAGGATGGAACCTTGGAGTAGCTAGCAATCACTTCTGAGAACCTGAGAGGGCTTGAAGAGGGAGCGAGGGGCTGGCTGGTTGGCGACTGGCTGTCTAGTGAACATTCTTAGGCGATTTGAAATAATAAAATGTTATAGAGCTACGTTGGGTTGGACAGTGCAAGTTTCAAAATCGATATGTAATCTATACTTTGATACTCTGATAATACCACTTGGATTATAAACCTGGATTCTACTGCACAGAGTAGGTTTGGGCTGATATTCGATAATAGCGAGTATCGCGATATTTGCCACCATATGATATTTTCACATCTCCCCCATCGCCCGTCTGTCTGCGGGATAACGCGTTGTTTAGATCTCTTTCACTGTGTATCCAAATTTATAATCTACTCATGGTAGGATAGCGAAAAACTAAATTATTTGTAGTAGAATAAATTGTGTCATTATTTTTTTTTCTCTTTTCATAGATTTACGGGCCAGATGCCGGCAGATGCCTTTTTCTCTGGAATATCGGACTTAAATGGCTTAAATAAAAACCGTGAATTGATAGAAAAGTTGTTTTTCCTATTTATTAATTGCATGGAGGTGCTTGAGGACATGGTGGACTGCGCGGTTGGTCCAGACTCCGGTGATAAAGTTAAGCAGCTCCAGGTTATTATGTATATACAGACATTAGGGATGCCACGGTGAGGAATTTTTCCCACCGGTTAATAAACTCATGACAACACAACATTTTAAGTGAAAACTGACTCCGCTAGACTGTGCTGCGGATGCCAGATGGAGCAGAGGCTTTCACTTTCAGTTTATAATTGTAGCGTTCGACTAAGTATTGATAACATGCTTAGTATTTTACAAATGTGTTTTTTTATTTGATGAACGTGGGCGCTGATATGCCAAAATGAACTAAATGAGTTTTATTTCTGTAAAAGAAAAAAGAAAAACACCAGTGAAGGCAGTGGGCAAGTAATGTAATTGTTGTATGCCCCAACCGCGGCACCATAAAATGTATTGTATGTACCTGAAACATAAAATACAATAATATAATATTGTTAAATAAATCCCCCCCTGTCAACAACGACGATAATATTGTGTATTGTGATATTTGGATGGGACTGCATCACGATATAAAGTTTCGGAGAGAAGAATCATTTTTTGTCATACAACACAACACACGCAGAGGGTAGTAACGACCCGACACGCACACACACATGCAGGGAGTGGTGACGATGAGCTTTTATCCCATCCTAGCCGTCCTTCCTCCAGTGGCAGCCAGGAACAGTGGGCAGCCCTCACGTCGTCGGCGCCCGGGGACCAATTCCAGGTGGTGAATCCGTGTCGTGGTCAGGGACAGGACAGGAATTGTTCTGCACGTTTTTACTCAGGGTCCTTATGTTGGAGGAGACCCATGGGAACACAGGGAGAACGTGCAAACTACACACAGAAAGGCCCCTGATCGGGAGATAACCCACCGGAGCACGGTGCCAACAGTGCCCCAGGCGGGAATTGAACCCAGGACCTTCTTGCTGTGAGGCAGCAGTGCAAGCACTGTGCCACCGTGCCAGATATCGCCCAAGCCTAGCACAGACACACTATAATACCACCTTGGAGTATAAATATTAAGACTGTTGTTACAAATTAGGCCTGCTGATATATTAGGATCATTAGTACTATCACCCTTATTAATACTGTTATTATGAACTGCTATGTCACTCTTTGACTGTTATTACTGGATGCAATATTTCACTGCTGATCCGACTGTATGCCACTTTTTGACTGCTGTTTTTACTGTAAGCCACTTACATTAGTAATGCTGCAATACTGGAACTTGTACTTACTGTAAACTAACTGCGACTTGCCCATATTGGGCTCACCAGCTAACTGTGTACATAGATAGATATAGTGTACATATGTGTTATTTCTGATTCATTTCAATTTGTATCGATTTGAAAATTGTAATATCGAGACACAAATTAGATATTTAATTTCTGCAGGAGTCAACACTAACGTTGTCCCGATTATGTACTGTATGTTAAGTGAGCTTGTTCATCCAAAGAATGTAAGATTAAACTGAAAGAAGGGAAAAAGAGAGGCACTTCTTCTGTATTACACTGAATTTGTTCAGTGAAATATTTTTGGAATGATCAGATGGTATCAGATGGTAAACTGAATAGTTGGCAGCAATTCTCATGTATAAAATGTCAAGATCATCAAGTCATCTCATCAATATCGAACTGATGAGATGAGATCGCTATCGAATATATACTGTAAGCTTAGCCAGGTATGTTATATAACCATAGTCGTGTTGACATATTGCATTGATGTCAAACACTGGATTCATGAGGAAGGGGTCTCCTGTGTGTGTGTGTGTGTGTGCGTGTGTGTGTGAGTGTGTATTTGTGTGTTGGCGAGTCAAAATGGGGGCCGTGTACGTTCGTGCAAGGGTGTGCGAACACATAGTAAAGTAAATATGAGGTATTAACTGTAATTAATCTATGTCGTGTTTGTGTGTGTGTGTGTGTGTGTGTGTGTGTGTGTGTGTGCTAAGTCTTCTTCCAAGAGGCGGAGGAGAGAAGTGTGGGGGTTGCAATGACGTACTTATTACCATTCCCTTCACCATCCTCTGGTGGTCTGTCAGGCACAAAATAGGAGGTTCCATCTTTCAACACACATACAGCAACTTCTTGTTTTTAGGGTATATACTGTATGTGTGTGTGAAACAAATCCAATAGCTACAGACATTTGTATAGCCCCTGGAGAAAAAAAACACACAGCCCGTTTCCTTCGGTGTGTTGCTACCAGACTTATGACCGGGGCGAGAGGGGAGAAGGTGGTCAGCGCTGACAACATCCATCAGGGATGAGTCCAGTTTGAGAAAACAACCATTTTCACGCCACAAGAGTCTGAAAGTTTGATGATGTTGCCTGAGGGTCACTCAGTCACATGATCCATGCCACTACCGATACCATGGCATTGAAACCGGTTCCTGAGCAATCCTACACCAATTTATGGGAATACTGTGTAAAAACCAAAAGATGTTGAACCAAAAGAAAATAACATGACACATTATGTGTCTTAAACCTTTAGTTTCATTATTCATTTGCCGACCCATCTAAGGTGTCAAACCTTGATGCCTGATCAAAGTATTAAACCGTGTTGACTGCAGAAATGAGACCAAAGAACGATTAGAGATGAATGCGTGTGAAAACCACAGGTTTTAGATGAAATAAGTAACTTTTTGAATAGAACAGCTCTCCACTCTGAAAGAAGACATTTCAAGACGACTTGACCGATTTTAAGAATACAACATTTTTTGGACCATTATTTTTAAGAACTTCTAACCAAAAGAAAAAAATTCTTAAGATGATCGCACTTCAGGGGCGGATAATTTCCTCCCATCTCATCACTCTTTTTTTTCTATGCTCCATTCTTCAGTGCAAAGAAGAAAAAAAATACTTGGGACACACACACACATATACACAAACACACACACACACACACACACACACACACACACACACACACACAACTTCACGCTTTCTCTACAAACATTGAAACACGATTGAACCGCGGTTCAATATCAACAGTGGACTCCGTTCTGCTCTAATTTGTGTCCTCGCCGTGACGCTCCGGCTGTGATGCCGCCTCACGCTGCGACGGCCTTGTGCCTTTCCAGAGTAAATTGCTTGGACAACGGTACCCGGGCTTCTCTCCCTCTGCAATTTGCACGGTTCCGACAAACGAATGCGCCACCTGATTAAAGACGACTTAAAACCGTGACTGAATTGGAATCAAACACACAACACATTTCTCTGTTTTTGGCAGAGAAGAGTCTCATTTAGGCCACAAAATAACCATCTCCGCCACTGCTGCGCTTCTCGTCCGACAGCCCCCCGGAGGTAACGGGGAACAAAAAAAATATGCACAGAGCTTTTCTCATCAATAAAAAAGAGGCCATGCTGCACATTCAGAACAGTTTTTTTAATATATTACGCCTTAGGTTTGCACTTGTTCCGTTTGGAAAAATGGGTCTTTGACGGCGTTCGCAATGAATATTAATTCGACCTCTCCGGCTAAAACTTGTGTCTCCCGTCTCCAGCCACATTCCGTTAAGGGTGACGACGCAGGCGATAATACGACGCATAAGGATACACATTTGGGAGATAAACATAGATTGCTGGTAAATATTTGCCGAGTCTGTTACGGCGAAGAAAATTAAAATGCCCACCCCTCCTCAAGAGTTGTAGTGTCTCCATCTGCCTATTTCCTCAAGCTCGGCCCTGACCGTGAAGAATGGATAATTGCCATCCTGGGCTATTCATGACTCTGCTACGGGGCAAGGCTGACGGGAAAATGCTATTTCTGACCTTGTTGTTCCCAAATAGGGAACTCATTGTTGTTGTTGTTGGACTGGGTGATTTTTGTGCAGGTGAAATGTACAGAATTTGGAGCTTCCACACAGGGCCACTGGAATAAACACTATGCGGTTGTTTAGGGCCACAACCGCTAGGGGGGCACACAATCAGTGTGGGGGGATCAGTGTGATTTTCTGTGTTGCAGGGCCGGCCCGACGCAAGCGAACCAAAAGCGTCCGGTGCGCATCCCCCATTCGCCATTTCTCCAAAGAAAACAAATAAAAACGGTGTGTTTTTATTTTAGATGTATTTATCCTCCCCCGTTTACTAATTGAACGAAACAAAAAAAGCCCCGTGCTTCTCGTGCCGCGGCACGCATGGCAACTTAACCCCGCCCCCCACATTGAACAATTATCGACAAATAGCAACCGCTATACTGTATCATGGTCGATTTGCACAACACATTACTTGTTATAACTTTCACCTAATGAAGACAATACCACAAACCATCGAATGAAAATGCTCAATAGACACACTTTTTCCTATCTATATTAAATTTCTAAAAATTGGGGAAAGTTCTTCACCGGGGTAAGCAAAACCTGATTGACATGGTAACATTTTTGGTGAAATAACATAGTTCAGCACCAAAAGTATGAAGAATTCAACATGAGACAAAGTAAGACTCAAAACAAATACAAATACTCACAAGAAGAATGAAAAAGGGATGAAATATGGAAACTATACAAAAGAGAATGAAAGGTAAAACCACCTACCAATCGTTAGTTTCCACACCCGTCTAACATCTGCAGGTGCATCTAGGGGGGCGGCTGAAGAAAAAGGCCAATAAAAGCAAGTCTACCGCTTTCTGGTAAGAAAATCAAAATCAAAATCATCAAAGCAGAGCGATTGGGTTCTGCAAACTGCAATATGTGTTTTAAAAGCTAGAGCAGCAAAGAGGGCTCAAACTAAGTGGCTCATTTTTCCCCTGACAGAGAAAACAGACTATGAGAGTACATGCAAACACACTCATTGTATCTGGATCGGGTCCCCATTTTTGCTTAAAACCAGTTATTCTTAAGCACAAGGAAGGTATGTGTTCTGACAAAAAACAACAGCGTGGCTCTCTCGTGGACGTTTAGCTTTCTTCGAGGCTCGGGGACGTTATATTTTACCAGGGGACTTCGCGGTGTGGTGTCTTGTTTGAGAGAAATGGGGAGAAAAGAAAGGCTCTTTATGTAGATGCTGTAGATGTCTTTGAGGAAAAATATCCCCTCGCCGAAAGAAGGCGCGAACGTACCTAATTAGAGCCGACGGAGCAATCCGAGGGCAGCGGGAAGCAATCAGCAGATACCAACACAAACAACATTAAGAAAGATAAGACCCCGGCCTCCTCCAGGGGCCACGATCGATGCAACATGATATTGCGGCAAATAAAAATGCAGAAATCAAAGAGTTGGTAAAAAGCTAGTAACCTTCAAGTAAACGATCAGAAAACATGACAAAATCGTATCCCTGTTTCCTTGAAGACGCGCTGGGTGTTCGGGCGCCTTCGCACTCTTTTTTTCAAGGCGATTTGGCGGCAAAAAAGCCAGCCTGGAACAATTAGTCTTCCTTTAGCAGCTCGCTCTGCTCTACGACAGCAGCAAATGTTTGGGAAATGGTTGCGGTCGGTTGATAAACGCCTGCCGACGTGACAGAATTTAAAGGTTGTCGTTCCCGTTGTCGGTATTCTCTCTGAGCTGCAATGTCCTCGGGTTTACCCTGTTAAATATTCACCTGGAGCCGGTGTCCGTAAACACAGCTCCTCGGAAAACCCCATTTGCGAATGAAGGGCCCGGTTAGGAAAAGTGTCCAGGAGCGAATGGCAGTGCATTCTTCTTCTTTTTTGCCCTGTCCTCATTTATGAAAATCTATCCCGGCCGTCCTGTGGCTTCTTGACCACATCCATTACGATGTCGCGGTGTACCTCACTGAGCGCAGGCTTAAAGTGAATCTATTGATCAATTATTTGGCTACCGCTTACGCTAGGCTACATTTACATTACCATTAGCCGCTACCGCAGTCCCTGAAGAGGGGTTGGGTAACATATTTGAGACTCAATGCAACGGTATTCTTGATCTTAATGCAGAGCCGTCTGCAGAGAGATGACACATTGAAGTGCTGCCTAATGGCCGCAGGATTGTGCTGTAATGGCGGTGAGTATAATAGTTCTCTTTTATTGACTCTCTGCCCGCCAATCGCTAATGGATAGTTTAAAGCCAGAAGTTTGTTGTGATGGTCTGATGAGGACTCTCGTAGCAATGGTACTGCACTTGTGAAAGTTACTTCAATTGTACTTGAGTCCAACACCTCACCTCGCCGCCTTACTCACTCGCATAGAGCAGACAGCCTGACCATTAAAAATTACGATTACGTGAGTTGAAGCCAGTTTTGGTGCTAACTGGTTGTTCTTGCTGTAACATTTTCCGCCACATCATTTTATTCTGGGATATGAATACCGCCGCAAAATTGTATGCCGGGAGCTGCTTTCAGCAAATCAGATTTTGCGGTATTTAAAGCCAATCATGCTCCATTTAGCATCAAAGTGGCTTCCGGTTACGAGCCAATCAGGTTCCACTTTGTTGATAGCGTGTGAATATGCAGTGTCCATATTCACACGTGTATGCTTTTCTAATCCTCTGAACTCTGTATCATTTCCCGGGGCCAACAGATGGCTTGGAAAGGAAACATTTCTATATTTATCATATTTCTGTTTATTATGTATTGGATCACATCACATCATCAGCACATCACTTTTTTAGGGTTAGGGATAGCGCTGAAGATGTGAAGGGAGGATGACGGGAGCCAGAAAGAGATTTTTTTTAAAGTTGGGGGAGTTTACGTTGGCTCAAGTATTAAAGGAAAACCAAGGCTGAAAGATCCCTGGGGAGGTAAAGAGGGGTTGGCCACAATATCTGCAATACCCCCCCCCCCC
>OMKR01026149.1:4374-21124 GCA_900302355.1 Cyttopsis rosea | reverse complement strand
TGATACTGTTGTGTCTGCCGTCGATGGTGATGTGAAGATGATGGAAGGATCTCCGCTGACACAGACTTGATTGTATAAGATTTAGTTTTATTACAAAGAAGTTCAGCATCAACCCAATTAAAAATATCATGGGGGAGAGCAACCTATCTGGCCTGCAATGTGCGCTCTGCCGCACATCTCCTTGGTCCAAGCTTTTAAAGGACCCGAACATCCGGAAAATATCCTAGTTTAGACATGTCAAGCAGGAAGAGAGGGGTCAGAGGTCCTCCTGCTTGCCCCCAAGTTAGGAGGTCCATTGGGAAGGGAGTCCCCTCACTCCAGACTGACTGGCACCCAACAGGCCTCTCCACTGTCATATATCAAACCCCGCAAGCCGAAACCTCACACAGCACACAAACCATTATACAAATCAAAGTTAAACAACCTCTACTAAACGTTGATACACCACACGGACTTTTACCCCTAGAGAATAGTGGATGTTCAAATGCTTTATCAAAAAGCATCTACTATACTTTTGTCTCATAATAATTAGATTATATACTTATAATCTTTTTCTCGCCATATTGTCTTCTTCTACCCGAGTGAAGGTCATTTGAAGTTCTTCAGTTAGAACAGTTAGAATTCTCATTTGGGTCTGTCCTTAATTTTGTGGCTTTGTTAACTGTAAAGAGCTGCCTCCAAATAGTTTTTGTTCACTAGCTATGATTGTGTTAAGCAAAATAGTGAAGGGCCTCACATTGGTCTTTGCCTGGGGCCTCCAAATCAATGAAACTGCCTGCGCTAGTAAATCTTTTTCATAATGCACTTTGAAGACAAATATTCATTCATTTCTAAAATAGGACTACAATATTTGAACAAAAACATGTCATAAAACCACATACTATTGCGAGTTTCGGGGTGATAATAATCGCAGATTAGCCTAGTGTCTGATAATTTTGCTAACAATTAGTAACACCCTTTTGAAATCTACTAACATCCTAAACATCTCAAATATTTCATAATAAATACATTTTGAAAAATTGTGTAACAATATAAGACCTATGATAATATTCAAATTAGTTGGGCGCCACCAAATTTATATAAAACTTTGTTGTGAAGGGTTGTAATACTTTATAGGTCTCAGGGAGTGTATTCTACCGTTCAGGAATTCCCGAACCCGGCTTCCGAAAAATTATCGCAGACAACTGCTTACTTTAATAAATGGGTATTTCTTTATAATAAAGGGTTAATAGTCAGGTAACGAGATGAGGTAGAAATAAAAGAATGAAATCGTAAACCATAGAGAGGAAGAGAGTAATTGGATAAGGAAAGGATAACTAAATATCAATATTGGCGAGGATGGGAGAAATGTGCGTATAAAGGAAAGTTTATTAACACACTAAAGAGGTTTCGAGACTGGTCTCGGAAAGGGTTAGGGTTTGAAAGAAATAAAACGTTATCGACATTGAACTCTGACCACCAACCGGAGTGTCACTCTGCCTACGTTCTCGGCAGATCTCTGGGCCTCTGGGCCAAACCCGTTGCCTCGTTTCCTCCGTAGGCACGGATTTGAAAATCCATCTACTGGAGAGGAGTGGCATGTCAAGACGCTGATTAAACTGCATGATCAGTGCACAGGTGTTCCTTATGAAGGGGACAATAAAAGGCCGGTCTAAAATGTGCAGTTTTAAAAATACATTTTATTAGTCACTGAACTATGGATTTTACACGACTAGGGCTACAGATATGCATTTTGGGGGGGGGGCAGAAAACCAGTCAGTATCTGGTGTGAGCACCATTTGCCTCATGCAGTGCGACACATTGCCTAGGCATAGAGTTGATCAGGTTGTTGATTGTGGCCTGTGGAATGTTGGTCCACTCCTCTTCAATGGCTGTGCGAAGTTGCTAGATATTGGCAGGAACTGGAACACGCTGTTGTACACGCCGATCCAGAACATTGCAAACAGGCTCAATGGGTGACGTACGTCTAGTGAGTATGTAGGCCATGCAAGAACTGGGATGTTTTCAGCTTCCAGGAACTGTGTACAGATCCTTGCAACATGGGGCCGTGCATTGTCATGCTGCAACATTAGGTGATGGCGGTGGATGAATGGCACGACAATGGGCCTCAGGTTCTCGTCACACTGTCTCTGTGCATTCAAATTGCCATCATTAAAATGCACCTGTGGTCACTGTCCGTAGCTTATGCCTGCCCATACCATAACCCCACCGCCACCATGGCACTCTGTTCACAACATTGACATCAGCAAACCGTTTACCCACATGACGCCATGTCTGCCATTTGCCCGGTACAGTGAGATCCGGGATTCATCCGTGAAGAGAACAATTCTCCAAAGTGCCAGACGCCATAGAAGGTGAGCATTTGCCCACTCAAGTCAGTTACGACGACGAACTGCAGTCAGGTCAAGACCCTGGTGAGGACAACGAGCACGCAGATGAGCTTCCCTGAGACGGTTTCTGACAGTTTGTGCAGAAATTCTTTGGTTTTGCAAACCGACTGTTGCATCAGCTGTCTGGGTGGCTGGTCTCAGATGATCTCGCAGGTGAAGAAGCTGGATGTGGAGGTCCTGGGCTGGCATGGTTACACGTGGTCTGTGGTTGTGAGGCTGGTTGGATGTACTGCCAAATTCTCGGAAATGACATTGGAGATGGCTTATGGTAGTGAAATGAACATTCAATTCACGGACAACAGTTCTGGTGGACATTCCTGTAGTCAGCATGCCAATTACACACTCCCTCAAAACTTGCAACATCTGTAGCATTGTGTTGTGTGATAAAACTGCACATTTTAGACTGGCCTTTTATTGTCCCCTTCATAAGGAACACCTGCGCACTGATCATGCAGTTTAATCAGCGTCTTGACATGCCACACCTGTCCAGTCCATCAAATAATCAAATTTAACTAAATTTAACAAAATAAATGTTTTTTTGGGCCAAATTTTCAATTTTCAATGTCAGAAGGTCTGTCAAATGGTCGGGGGCTTTATACCCCTGGTGCAAAATGCTTTATAAGCCTGAACGGGAGAGATCACGGCAGAGCGTGGTTTTCAGACCTTCGACGAAGGTGCTCTCCCCCGTGATATTTTTTAATTGGGTTGATGCTGAACTTTTCTGTAATAAAATCAAGCTTTATACAATGAAGTCGGTGTCGGCGGAGATCCTTTCCATCATCATCCTCACATCACCATTGAAGGCAGACACAACAGGAGATATCCTGTATACCAGTGTTTTACAACCACATGCAAGATAAGAATGGTGAGCCTATACTAATAGATCTAATTCATCAGTTCCAGTCAGAATATCAGCTCCATCTGAACAAGTTTCACTCTGAAAGTGAGGACTAGTCGTAGTGATGAAAGGTTTGACTCTTTTTGGAGATTCTGCCCTTGACGAGTCACTCAGTAAAAAGAGTTGTTCGATTATCCAACTCTTGGTTTCTTTGGTTCAGTTGGTATAAAGCACGGTGAACGAGAGTCACAAGAGGCAGTTAGTTATTTGAGATGTTCATTGTGTAAAAGTGTGTGTGTTCTTGTATTGCATGTAAAAAAATTACTGTTATGTTTTCCCTCTCGTGTACCATCTCTAATAAAAGCTGCATCCAAAACTGCCCGACTGCCATTAAACCAAAGAAGAACAACAACTATTGTCAAAACGCACTACGCAGAAATTCCTGAAAAAAAACTGCCCGGCCGCCATTAAACTAAAGAAGAAGAACAACAACTATTGTCAAAACGCGCTCAATGCAGAAATTCCTGAAATGCCCAACAAGAAGCAACCATCACTGTCGACAAATTCCGACGCCAAGTGCATGAAATTGTCTCGAGCTAGCGAGCGACCAGACGAGTCAGGTTAGAATTCTGAAGATGACTATTCACGAGCTACCAAATCAATTTTTTTCTCATACCGCCATGTTTGTGCACCTCCCCCCTCCTCTCTCCTCTATGGACCCCAACCGGGACAAAATTTAAATGTAAGAATATAATAATATAATAATGTTTTCAGTGAACAATTTTATGTTCAATGGTGGAGATCACAGCCTGTGACAGCCCGCACTGCGGAAGCCAGTGCTGTTCAGGAGCCAGCATTGTGGCACATGGGGATCTGCCATGAGCCTGCCACGATCAGTGGCTGGAGCTCCATGAACCAAAGAGTCCCGGAGCGATCAGGGGCTCCCGTTCCACCAGTCTGGGCAACAGACCCGACGGTGGGGACACGTAAAAAAGACCCCTCGGCCACGCGTGGTGCGCAAACGTGTCCACCCAGGGGAGGGTCATCCATCGCATGGAGAAAGAAGCACAGGGGACACTAAGCAGTCTCTCTCGACGCAAACAGGTCCACCCGTGCTGTCCCGAATAGACTCCACAACTGGAGTACTATATCTGGGTGGAGGCGCCAATCCACCTCGCAGGGGCCCTCTCGCCTGACCGCAGCAGATCGCGCCTCATCCCATCAGAGAGGCGTCCGTGAAAACCTGCGCGTAAGAGCAAACTCAACCCAGACACACTCCCTGAGGTCTGGGAATCTCTCCAGTAGGCCAGATCCCTGGCTAGGGATTGCGGCACCACCAACACCCGCAGTCGGTGGCATACCGGGGTCAACCGGAGCCCTCCAAACCACTGCTGGATACTGTGCATATAACGCCCACTATCCGTGGTTCGGACAGCTGGGCCCTCATCTGCATGGTGTCTAACTGAACTAATAGACCCAGATGGGTCACCTGCTGGCTGGGTATGAGAGTGCTCTTCTCCCAGTGTATTGCAAACCCCAAGTCTGTGAGGTGTGCAATCACGAGCTTGGTGTGGGCAACCGCTAGAAGCAGAGAGGAGGAGGCCGCCGAAGTCTGCTCAGAGAGTCCTCGTCGGGCTGCTTGCCGGTGAGGCCAAAGGCAGATGGAGAAGGAGGCCGGGAGAAAATGTCCTCGCTGTCCACAATGAGGGAGTCGTCCTTGGAGTGTAGTGGTGACAGCTCCATCATTTCCACGCAGGCGGGCGGCCCCATGTTCCGCCCCAAGGCAGATAAAACATCTGTCATGGTCACCATCAGCATCGTGCATAGGCAGGTTGCTCTGGATGAAAAGGAAGCCATACTTCAAGACACCAAGCAGGTGCTCAACGATGACAATCTTGAACTTGAAAGTGGAAAAAACAGGTTGAGTGCTCCCTAATCTGCCTTGAAAGATTCTTGGAACAGCTCAGTGATGACGTTGTCCACGAAGAGGCCAATGCGCAAAGATGCCCTAGAGATGACATAGACATGGACCTGTTATGAAAAATGCAATGATTATGCATTGTTAAATAGTTGATGTTTTATATGTTGTATTACCAACGGATCATAATTTCCTTTAGTCTTCCTCTATGTAAGAAAGTGCCCCTTGTCTAAGTGAAGGAACGTATGGTGTTGCTATTAGGTTGACCTTTACATGGCTGGAAGATTTTATTGTTTTATTGGTGCTGGCCTGATCATGGTCATTTGGTTTCTGTTAACAATGCTCACTGTGTTTTGCCCGCTATCTGTGTTGTTGTAGCTCGCAAAAGATCACCTGTGAAAATACTCAGTGTAGGCTTCCACAGCACAGATAGTGGTTTATTGTTGGCGTCAACAACTGTTAAAACACTTACTATTGAAGGCAAACAGTGAATCATGTGGCTTGTTTCAGAATACGCCCAACCTCCTCTGTGGATAAATACTGGCATTTTCCAAATGTACCTCAGAGGGTACTGAGTCACTGTTTGAACGTGAACCTGTATTCCCTCTATTATTACTCTGCAGAATAATAATAAATAGGCTAAAGGAATCTCAGTTAGTTTTCTGACAGCGAAGCAGATTAATCTCACCAACAGCAATAGGAAATTCTCCCACAGACCTCATCAAAAATCAGGTGCTGCTTGCCATTGAGGATGAACTGTCACAAATGGGAGGTAGTCTATCCAAATACAATGACATGCCACAACCAAGAGAACTCACAGAGGAGGAAAAGCTGACAAACGTTTATAGGTCCAAAACATTCAACAAAGATGAGCAAAGACAAGTTGCTTTGTCCTAAGATGAATAACAAACAGGTGGAAATCTGTGAGGCTGTCTATCAGGCAGCATATGCACAAAAGGAGGACAAGATCACAAAACACTTGAACATTCTGAACTCACCTGGAGGCTACAGAAAGACCTTTACTTTTAAGGTGATTGCAGCTAAGATCAGGGCAGAGATTGGCATTATGCTGTGTGTTGGCAACACAGGCTTGGCTGCTCAGAACCTTGAGGGTGGTACGACAGCTCATTCAAGGTTCAAGATCCCGATCCCAATCTTTGAAAACTCTGTCTGCGCCATCAAAGCTGAGTCCTCCCTGGCTAAGCTGATCAAAAAGAGCAGGTTGATCATCTGGGATGAGATTTTCAGTGTGTGGAAAGAACTCTGAGGGCGGCAAAGCCACCCTGTTGGGTGGACACTCTAGGCAGACACTCCCAGTTGTCAAGAGAACAGGCAGGGCTCAAATAGTTGATGTCACCCCTCTATCCTCTCATGCAGGAGCACAAGCTGAAGGTGAACATGAGGACAACAAGGCTGAAAAGGAGTTCTTCAGTTATCTCCTTGATTTGGGGGAAGACAAAATTCAACACAGGGAAAGTGAAGTTCAGGTCCAGGGTACTTGAAGGATCTGAAGACTCCAGTTTCTGAGATCTTCCCTGACCTACAGCATGGATGTGGTGACAAAGACAACCTTCTGAAAGGCACTATATAAACTCCTCTGAACAAGGATATCATAAACATGAACAACATGTGATTGGCTGAGTTCCCTAGAGAAGAGAAAGTCTTCTTTTCAGGTGACTCGGTTCTGGAAGACAATCACAAAGACGCACTCTACCTGTCGAGTTCCTTAACTCACTGATGCCCTCTGGAGTGCCTGACCATAAGATAAAACTGAAAGTAGGAGCTCCAATCATGCTGCTTAGGAACCTAAAAGCTGGTCCTGACTGGACTCTCAAGAACGGTACCAGGATGGTGGTGGTGCAGATGATGGACAAGGTGGTTGAGTGCGACATTTATGTAGGGACAAACAAGGGTCAAAGGATCTTCCTGCCAAGGATTCCTCACCATGACAGAAATGATGAGCTTCCTTTCGCCTTTGTCAGGCAGCAGTTCTCGGTCAGGCTGGCTTTCTGAGTTACCATTAACAGGTAACTTGGTACCTTGTCAGGGACAACAGAATAAGCGAGTTGGCATCTACCTGCCTCAGCCAGTGTTCACTCATGGCCAGCTCTACACAGCCTCCTCAAGGGGAAAGCGAGCCAGCAGAGTGAAAGTTTTTATTGAAGGTGATGAGGAGGGAATAACAGACAACATTGTCTATAAGGAGCTGCTATAATTCTATTGAAGTGGCTGCATTTCTGCATCCTTATTTGTTGTTGTTCTGTTGATGCCATTATGTAACACCAAAACAAATTACTAGCATCCAGAAATGAAATGTGACAACGACTTTGCCGCATTACATTACGTTCTATGCGCGTGTTCATTCTATGCCCTCCTTCCCGATAGATTCTTCAATCAGCTATCACCGGGTCTCATGATTGGCTGATTAAAATTTTGCAAGATCGCCCAAGCCTACTCTGTACAACATCAGGAAGATCACTCGGCACAGCTCCTTGTCCAGGCGCTTGTCATCTCATGACTAGACTACTGCAACGCTCTGCTGGCGGTCTACCAGTGTGCACTACTGTATTAAACCTCTACAGATGATTCAGAATGCAGCAGCGCGCCTATTTTTCAACTAGCCAAAGCATGCACATGTCGTGCCTCTCTTCATCTCTCTACACTGGCTACCTGTAGCTGCCCGCATCAAGTTAAAATCCTTGATGCTAGCCTACAGGGCAATCACTGGATCTGCACCCACACACATTACATCACGTATCAGGCCATACGCCCCAACCCATTCTCTGAGGCCTGCAAATGAGCGGCGGCTGATGGTGCCTCCACTGTGTGGAATGAGTTCTCAATCCAGACTGTTCTCATGCTTTGTGACCCAGTGGTGGAACGAACTACCCAGCTCGTTACGCTCGGCAGAGACACTCACAATCTTAAAGAAACACCTGAAGACACTGCTCTTTCAGGAACACCTGAATACTTGATCCTATATTAGCTATGACTAACTATTCTTGTTTCTATTGAGGTTGACTAGACTAACTAGTTGTTTTACTGACAATGCACTAACAACACTATAACAACTTTTAAGTTGTTATTTTGACATAATGCACTCACGAGTACTTTCCATATTGCACTAACATACATTTTATTCTGATTCCTTCCAGCTTCTTGTACTTGTATCTGGTTGAAATATGCTGCAACAGCAGCTCATGCACTTAAGTTTGAGGTTGTTCCAATGGTCAATGAATGCTTTGATTGTTTCTAGCCTCTCATGTAAGTCGCTTTGGAAAAAAGTGTCTGCTAAATGAATAAATATAAAATGTAAATGTATTTGAGTATCTTACAGTTGAATGTGTGCGCGGCTGAATTCCCATTGAGATCCATTGAAATTCAAAGAGGTTGTTTTAAGCTCTTGGAAGTACATGTGGTGACATTCAGTATATATAAGTCTTGTGATGTAGATGGGTCTTTGTGGGTCTGGTTTATTGTACATGGCAATTTTTTCCATCTTGTAGTTAGTGTTTAGGTTTATGTACTTTGACAATTGTTCACGTAAAAAATTTTTTTGGTCATTATTTGTTACTTTTAGGTTTATATTTATTGTTTTATTTTATATTGCCATATTTTTATAGCCTGGGAACAAGACAAATCTGCGAGCTCATGTTTCATTTGCTCTGGCAGATTGGTCTGGCTACCCTCCCATTCAAACAGATTTCCACCTGACCATTTTATGGTCGGGTCAATCACAACCATTTATCTAATATGGGGCGGGCTTGATACAATGATGATCCAGAGGACCAAAATGGCTGCCGCTGACGTAGAACAGTCTGTTGAATCCGTTATTGCCGTTGAGGGACCTTACCAAGATGGCTGCCGCTGATGTGGAGCTGTCTTTTGAATCAGCTTTCACGACAGTATTAAGCAAACTAGATGGCAAATTTTCTCTAAAAGCTTTTGTTGATAAGAAAGATGTGTTTGCCGTACTATCGACAGGATTTGGTAAAAGTTTAATTTACCAACTCACTCGCTCAGTGCTACATTACACATGTCGTTGCTCTGATTGGTTGTAGGTCTATCCAATTGCGTCCAGAGACATTTTGGTCTTCGTCCGTTGTTAACGCCCCTTGGAAATCGAAAATGAATGGAGATGTTCCAGACAAATACATGAATTGGGTCTGGCGATGCCAGGCTAATCTTTTTATTTAACTTTACTGTTGATTGTTAGGTTTATTGTATATTTTCACACTTTTTCCATCCTCTAATTAACTTCAAGGTTTATTGTGTATTGCCATTTTCCTTTCTATTTTTATTCTATTGCCTTATTATTATTGCCTATTTTGAATGTATCTATGTATGTATCTATCTATGCATGAAAAAGGTTATTTCAAAGTTATGAAACCGATATTCCTGTCAATACTCTCAAATCGAAGCCTACCACCTGTACTTAAAACCTCTATTAATTGTTTGACTGTTAATCAAAAATGTTTAGAGTAGAGCCAAAACAACAGATAATGTGTCACTGTGCCAACTACAGTACTTGTGGCCAGCACTGCATAAGGTAAATATATGGCATCTCTGAGCTCTCACCAAAAACCAGACGGCTTTTCCCCAGTAGCATCGACTCTTGGCCACACCTTTCAGATATCTGGCAACTATCATTCCAAGTGCACCCGTGGTCATCCATGCCATCAACATCAGGGCGCCTGGAAAAAAACAACCACAACCACGTTGGCTTACGGGTGTAGTCAAAACAATTACAAAAGACTTGTATCATGGTCCATTTATGAGTGGGGTATCAGATACCGTATTTCCTCATATAGTGACTGGAGTCTTTATTTACCTTAACTGCAGAGTCTGTATTGGAAGCAGGCTTCGATTAGAGGTTTTTATATCTAATTCCCTCTGTTTACTAAGTATGTTTGATCATATGTTAGTATGAATTTTAAATCAAACTTTCATCTGGGTGCGGGGGAATTACAGTTTTCTGAGTTCCATTGAACGCAGCACTTCCTGCTTTGGAGCGCTGGAGAGCGGGAGTGCCGCGGGGCATTTGCCCCAAGAAGTGATCTGCAATCTGCTCCACAGCAGCAGGAAACACAGTAAATTAAATACATCTACAATAAAAAGACACTGTTTTATTTGCTTTGTTTGGAGAAAAGATTGCTCTGATCGGGGAGCTGTTTCGGTGTGCAGCTGTGATCAGAGTTTTTCCCACGGCCTGTATTTGAGGCAGGCTTTTATTTGTTTGTTTAAATGCCCCCGGCATTTATTAGAGGCTCGGGGGTTTATTTGACTGCCAGTTTATATTTGAGGAAATACGGTATGCACATATATCATATTTACTGTTGGTGATACTGTCAGTCAATCATGACTCCCAGGGACATCTCTCATACTCGTACCATGCGCTTTGACGTTTAGAGGCTGGCCGGTTTTGCTAAGGAGCTGAGGGCTGGTAATAAACACCTTATTGGCGGTGGCGAACGTGCCGGTATGGAAGCGTATTTGCCCTGTCCAGGAAGAGGGGGAAAAAAAAGAAGTTCCAAGTTTATAAAACAGCCAATAACTCTCATGGAACTACTATGTTTTTACAATGTTTTAACCTTATGATGAAAGTTATAATACAATGGCGAGAAACTTTTCAAAATCAGAGTTTACAAAGCACTTGTGTTTCTTAGATGTGTTTCTATAGCACATAAAGTTATAATTGTAGATAGATAAATAGACCGATACTTTATTCATCACAAAACAGCAGGGAAAATAATAAAGCAATGCAAAAATAATATGAAAAAGAAAATGGCAATATATGGAAAGATTGGAAAATATACAATATACCAGTTACCAAATATCAATATAAACTTTACACCAGGGGTCTTCAACCTATTTCAGCCCACCCCTTGGTGGATAGAGAAACAAGAGCAGGGACCCCCTAGATATATATTTTTTTAGTAAAATGTTGTGTTGCATTATAAGCCTGACCTATAATAACATATTTATAATGCATTATTAACCTATAACCTTATATACACATGGCTGATGACTGAAATAAAAGTAAAAAAACAGCGCTGTTCTAGTGTTAATGGTTGAAGTTTACTCAACATAATTTTTTTTTACAAAAATACATTTTTAAATTATTCACAAAAGATTATTTTGATGTAAAAAAAAAAAATTGGCGGACCCCTGCAGTACCTCCACGGACCCCCGGTTGAAGAGCACTAAAATATGGCAAAATACTACCTAATACCTAATGATAAACAACAAAAATAAGAATAACAGAAAAACAATAAAAACAAAAGATAAAAGATAAAAATGAAAAATACCTAAGCAATACTGAGGGTGTTGTTTGTAAACTTCCACTGCTCAAAAATGTTTCACATTTTCCAGATTTAGCGAAATAACACCCCACAAAAATGCACTACAATTTTCATATCACTTTTTCACATTTTTCACATGTGAAAAAGTGATTCAAGAATTGTATGTTAAAGCGAAATGTTAAATCTAAATCTAAATAATAAATATAAATACTATATCTTAAACATAAATCGAAATCTTTAAGTCAACTTTAAGTCTAAATCTGTAAAATTAAGATTTAACATTTAGATTTAACATATAATTCTTAAATCTATATATGCAAAAGTGACAAAGATTGTAGTACATTTTTGTGGGGTACCCACAAATTGGGTACACACACTATTTTGCTAAATCCGCAGAAATTGGTGCAACGTTTGGGCTAAAGCTGGAATAAGTGAAGCACATTTTTGAGCAGTGGAAGTTTACAAACGGCACCCCATACATAACTATACAATAACTTGTGAAATAACAGTGTGTGTGTGTGTATATATATATATTTATATATATATGAAACAGTAAATGAATCAAGATTAAATCAAGACCAACAATGACCAACAATGATCAATGACCAAATATAAACCCTGAAAGATTTTACTGACTAACACATTTCGACATCATCCGACCCCACTTTGTGTGGCTTACCATTGCTGGTGGGCCCGTAGGCAAACAGAAGGTGGTAGGGCTGATCTACGCCAGTAGTACGTTGGGTAGAAATGACGTTCATTGAGGTGAAGGAACAGCTGATGACCCCGTCCTGCGTCGATGCTCTCACGTTGGAGACATTGCCCTGTCGAACCGCGAAAAAGAATCAGATAGAGGTAGAGAAATAAGAAGTTGTGAGACATTTTAGAAACACACACCAGGGGAAGTGCTCGCGGGGTTCGAGCTCCCGTGGAAAAGGCGTGCTGCAACTGGACGAGGCCGTCGCCGTCCACAGCACAAATATAAATGTTGTCGTTTCCCTGTGGAAAGAGCAAACAGAAACAGCATCATGTTAAGTCGGGTAAAGAAGCAGTGTGATGTGTTGTTGTCCTTGATTTCATCTCATGGCATTCCAGTTGACCGGAAACTGGCCAGAACCACTGGATAAGGCTTGGGTAAATTGAATTGATTTCAAGTGCTTTAAAACTAGCCACAAGTTCAAAAACAGTTATGCACAAAAATAATAATAATAATAATAATGATAACTATGATCATAATAATAATAGTAACTATAACAACAAAAACAGTAATAGTAACAATAGCAATTACAATAATATTAGAAATAACAACAGTAACACTAATAACACTAATATAATAACATTATTAAGTATTATTAATAACTATATTAAAAAATATATATATATCTATATAATATTATTATTATTATATATTATTATAAGGATTATGATGATCAGTGTTATTATTATTATTAGTAGTAATAATAATAATAATAAATATAGCCCCAAGCGGCAATTCAACGGTTCAAACATTTTTGCGCTTAACAGAAGCAGCTCTGTCGCCCAAAATTAAAGCTGCGAGCAACAATGAGCGGGTTTCAGGCTTCACAAAATCGAGCAAAGTCACTTCAGCTAGTTTAATTCTGTTTAAAAAAGACACTTGTATCATGTTGTATCATCACAATGATGAACCTATGAGTCAGGCTCAAAATGCTTTAGTAGACCTATTCCCAAACATAGACTGACGATTTCTACCAAAATATATGATGATTGGAGAAAGGGTTAATGAGTTATGGTCATTTTTTTGGGCCAATCTTGCTCAGTTATAATAGAAATGTGTATCTCAGTCCCACAATGCTGTATACCAAATTTGGTGTTGATACAGTCCAAATCCCAAAAGGTCTATTCACATTACTGTTTTTCACATGATGAATTAAAATATCCGTCATGGCGGACCTTTATGGTCCAAGAGGCTTTTTTGTGGCGCACAATGAGCTGAACTTGTGTGTCAAATTTCAAGTCACTCGGGGTGTGGACTTTCCAAAATCTTGCCATCTTGCCGATTGGGTTCATGTTTCTTGGGAAGCATTTGCACATCATTTCCAGTTATTGGGCGAAGTTTCATGTTTGTAGCTCGTTCCAGCTCACGGCAATTTGAGACGCAGCATAAGACAACAACAAAGAACAAAGAAGAAGAATATACCGGCAGGACAACAATAGGGTTCTACCCCTTCGGGGTTTGAACCCTAATATTGACACTGATCATAATAATCCTGATAATCATAATAATGATAATAATGGCAGGCTCAAATACAGTATCAGATATATTCTAACCTCAATACAAAAATCTGATACCAAGATCCATATCAAACACCAGATATGAAAGAAAACCAAAAGGTATTTTTTTCTGTTTTTGTTTTTTTACACGAAGAACATGATAGATGTCTCCAACAGAGAGAAATACGATAATTGGTCAATGGATGGCAATGGATCAATTCAAGCACCTTGCATTGGTGGATCGATACTTGGATAGTTTAGAACCGTCAGCATCGCGTTTGGTGGTGGAGAAGAGGCACCGGTGCATCCCCAAAAATTACCATCCATTAATAGTTGGTTACCATCTGTTTATCATCGGAGAAGCCCAATGAGATGTATCCCGGGGATGGACCCTTCATCTCAAGCCGGACGGCGGAGCCACCAGGAGGGGAGACCGAGGCCGACATGAAGTAGCAACCGGCGCTGCCCGCGGGGTCGCAGTTCGGGGGCTGGCTGAAACAAGACTTGGTGACGCCGCACCCAGCACTGGAGATGGTCTGCTCACTTTCCTGCTTGAATTGTGGGTTGGGTGCATCGGACGGGGTTCACAAGCATCGCAAGATTAATTGCATGAGCGAAGACTTAAAACAATACAATAAAAAACAATAATAAAACACTTTTAGTTTATTGATCCCGGTCCTAACGCAAATTTATGTAAAACAAACAAAAATACATATATAAAGTGCATCCGGAAAGTATTCATATCGCTTCACTATTTCCACATTTTGTTATGTTACAGCCTTATTCCAAAATGGATTAAATTCATTTTATTTCCCAAAATTCTACACACAATACCCCATAATGACAAAGTGAAAATTGCAAGTTGCAAATTTATTATAAATAAAAAACTAGAATATCACATGTACATAAGTATGCACATCATTTGCTATGACACAAAATTGAGCTCAGGTACATCCTGTTTCCACTGATCATCCTTGAGATGTTTCTACAACTTGATTGGAGTCCACCTGTGGTAAATTCAATTGATTGGACATGATTTGGAAAGGCACACACCTTATATAAGGTCCCACAGTTGACAGTGCATGTCAGAGCACAAACCAAGCCATGAAGTCAAAGGAATTGTCTGTAGACCTCCGAGACAGGATTGTATCGAGGCACAGATCTGGGGAAGGGTACAGAAAGATTTCTGCAGCATTGAAGGTCCCAATGAGCACAGTGGTCTCCATCATTCGTAAATGGAAGAAGTTTGGAACCACCAGGACTCTTCCTAGAGCTGGCCACCCGGTCAATCGGGGGAGAAGGGCCTTGGTCAGCGCGGTGACCAAGAACCCGATGGTCACTCTGACAGAGCTCCAGCATTCATCTGTGGAGATGGGAGAACCTTCCAGGGGGACAACCATCTCTGCAGCACTCCACCAATCGTGCCTTTTACTGAGGAGTGAAAAAAGGCCTAAGACAGCCCACTTGGAGTTTGCCAAAAGGCACCTAAAGGACTCTGACCATGAGAAACAAAATTCTTTGGTCTGAATGCCAAGCGTCATGTCTGGAGGAAACCAGGCACCGCTCATCACCTGGCCAACACCATCCCTACAGTGAAGCATGGTGGTGGCAGCATCATGCTGTGGCGATGTTTTTCAGCGGCAGAAACTGGGAGACTAGTCAGGATCGAGGGAAAGATAGAGATCCTTGATGAAAACCTGCTCCAGAGCGCTCTGGACCTCAGACCGGGGCGAAGGTTCACCTTCCAACAGGACAACGACCCTAAGCACACAGCCAAGATAACAAAGGAGTGGCTTCGGAACAAGTCTTTGAATGTCCTTGAGCGGCCCAGCCAGAGCCCAGACTTGAACCCGATTGAACATCTCTGGGAAGACCTTAAAATAGCTGTGCACCGACGCTCCCCATCCAACCTGATGGAGCTTGAGAGGATCTGCAAAGAAGAATGGGAGAAACTGCCAAAAAATAGGTGTGCCAAGTTTGTAGCATCATACTCAAGAAGACTTGAGGCTGTAATTGCTGCCAAAGGTGCATCAACAAAGTATTGAGCAAACTATGTGAATACTTATGTACATGTGATGTACATGTAATTTTGCAAAGATTTCTAAAAAACTTTTTTCACTTTGTCATTATGGGGTATTGTGTGTAGAATTTTGAGGAAAAAAATGAATTGTGGAATAAGGCTGTAACATAACAAAATGTGGAAAAAGTGAAGCGATATGAATACTTTCTGGATGCACTGTAGAATCATTTCCTGGCCTCATTTGGTGCGGGAGGCGATTACAATAGTACTATAATGATACCATCTATAACAGTGGTATTCAAACTGTTGGGTGCACCCCCCACACGGCCAAGGAGGACTTGTAAGTGAAAAGGAAGGATTGAAATGTACAGTATATTTTAAAGGTGCAGTGTGTAGAATTTAGTGGCATCTAGCGGAACTGACTTGGCAGAAATGGAATATAATATTCATAAGTATGTTTTAATTAGTGTATAATCCCATGAAAATAAGAATCTTTGTGTTTTCGTTACCCCTTCAACAAACACTGGCTCTAGAGCGGGACTTTCGTGTTTTTCGCGGCCACCGTAGCTTCTCCTCCACGGAGGAGAATTGGTTGCAAACTGCAACCTGTCCGTTAGTGGCCGCTGAATTCTACACACTCCACCTTTAAGCACTAATTTGACATGACTAATTCAATTTCATGAAATATGTTTATTTAAGGTTCCTAAATCGAACCAAATTTATTTTCATTATTTGTTTTCATCATTATTATTCGTTTTTCATGGGTTGTGCACCTTTCTGCCACAAATGAATGTGACTGCTCAAGCTGGTTTACTATAAACAATGTTAATTTGCGTATGACACATTTTTTATTTGTAAGTTTTGGGCGTCAAGTCCTTGAAATCAAGGACAAAAAAAGTTTGAATACCACTGATCTAAGACCCCGTGCCATTTCTGCAGAAACAAATTATCTTGAAACGTTACGTTTTTGGCAACAGGGAAAGACACAACAGCTATGATTTAGGTCCATCACAGCCACCAAATTGTACA
>OMKR01026137.1:1214-13538 GCA_900302355.1 Cyttopsis rosea | reverse complement strand
TCAAGTCAAAGTTTAAAAAGTAAAACTATTAAAAATGGAATCAATGCCAATCGGTGATTCAGATCTGGAGCCAATCACCCTGCAGAGAGTTGGACGTTGCGACACACGCACGCATGCACACACACACACGCGCACGAGCACACACACACACGCACACACACACACACACACACACACACACACACACACACACGCACCTTATGACTAAAACTCGCTGCCTTCCTGTTTGTAGTGTGTGTTCTGCACCATCTGTTTGTATTTGTTGCCCGTCCACGTGACTCAGAATATCAGCGGTGTATAGGACAGAGGAGTATCTCTCTCTCTCTCTCCATCTCTTCTTCTCTTGCTCGCTCTCTCACTATCTGTCAAAGAATGAACAGTTTTTATGCTTTTTAATAATGCGCATGAATCACTGACCTGACATTAATGTCATGTCTTTGTCTCTCCAGTGTATTTGGTCTGTATAGGACAATTCTCCTGGTCCATGCCAGCGATGCAAGACTCGCCGACGATTTGTTCCTAGCGAACAAATCTTTGAAATTAATCCGGAGCCAGGAGTCCTTCCGACAAAAGAGTCATTCCGTTCATTAATGCGCAAAACAGGCCAAGGCATTTGGCCCAATTCATATTGAATGTGACCGATTTACACTTTGCATTCCACAAAAATAAAAATCCCATGTCCCATTCACAACTCAGCAGAGCCGAGCCAACTCTTCTGATTCCACAGGAAGTCCTCCCTCGCTCCCTCCTCCCTGTACCGTACCACGAAACCAAATGAACAAAGAGACGGGAGATCAAACCACCCTTTCGTTGAGTGACTCGTCAAGAACCGAGTCTCGAAAGAGCACCAGTCCATACTATATGTTCATTCGTTTGCTTGTTCTTACTGTATATTCTTTATATATTAACAGTGTAAAATAACTTCTTTGTTAAAGCTGCAGTGTGCAGAACGGACTTGGCAGAAATGGAATATAATATCCATCAGTGTGTATTAATTAGTGTAGAATCCATGAAAATATGAATCGTTGTGTGTTCATTACCTTAGAATGAACCGTTTATATCTCCATGGGGCTGGAGCCCCTTCCACGGAGGCCGCCATGTTTCTACAGTAGCCCAGAGCGGACAAACCAAACACTGGCTCTAGAGGGACTTTGGCGTTTTTTCGCAGCCGCCGTAGATTCTCCTCCACGGAGGGAAATTCAGTCGGTTGCAATCTGCAACCTCGCCACTAGATGCGGCAAAATCTTACACACTGCGACTTCAAGGACATAAAGTTAGTAACATGCCTATTAACAACAAGTTGGTAAAAAGTTACTTTCTGCCTAAATGAGCTTTAACCAACTACTGTGATGAGCAGTACTAATGCAGATGACGCAGTGTTCCAGCAGCAGACTGGGACGGAGCCGTGCCCGGCCAGTGACTCCATTTTACCTGTCGCACAGTAAACAAATCCCGTCAGGTTTTAGAGGATTAGTGTCCACCTAATTCTTCGTCACCAAATGTTCCCGTCTAATCCGCTCAGTGTTTGCATTCAGTGAGTTAAAAAAAAATAATTCCGTTTTTTTTTTTTTTTGCCAGTGCAGTGCTTTGAATTGTCCCTTTAAGTCGCATGCGGCGCGTCTCCAAGCGGAGCGTCGTGGATTAGAATTACAAAGGGATTGCTCGTGCTTTGGAAGTTGGAGACAGAGGAAGAGGGAGGGAGTGTGTGTGTGTGTGTGTTTGTGGGTGTGTGTGTGTGTTGCAGGGACTGACAGTCTGAAAATTCTAGATGCTTATTGCTTGGAAAGTTAAAAAAAATAAAAAAATAAATATCCCGTAACAAGGAAATGCAGAGCAGGCGTTGAGGAATCGATTTCACCGAGTCCTCACTGACACCGACTCCGACTGCTAATCCCAAAGAAACACAGAGCTGCGCGGTTAAAAAAAAAAAAAAGAAAGAAAGACAGAAAGCAGAAGAGAGATGGGGGATAACTTTAATCCGGAGACGGAGGTTTTAGCAACACGATGAACACGTGTTTTCCTGGCGTCCTCCTGCGCGGAGACACCGTGACGAGCGGCGATCCCTCGGCAGCGTCGCAGGTTAAGCCTCCGAAGGTCCGCGCCTGCCGGCGGCAAAATCCCTTTTCCAGACGTCGGCGTCTCACATCTTCGGTTCGGGAACAATCACGCGAGACGGTATCACACCGGTCGCCAGCCACGTGGAAGATAAATGTGCGGGACTTGAATTGGCTCAAATCCATTGGCTTTCCCAATTCCAATTTTCAAAAGGTCAGAACGGTAAGGTATGTCTTTTCTCGACGGCGCGGCCGCGGGACGGCCTTTACCGCGCCGCGGCTCTTTAAAGCTGGGCGATGCTGCGTTGCCGTGGTAACAGTACGTGGTTGATTGCCAGATTCTTTTCAACGAGACAGCGGTGGAGAAGGGTTAAACGCCGCACGCCACAACCGCCAAAAGTCACATTTTCTCACCTTTTGTCGTCAATGGAGGGACAAACCGGACGTTGACTTGAGAAATAAACACAGAAAAACACATTTTAGTTGATTTCAGAATCAGAATCAGAATCAGAATCAGAATCAGAATCAGAATCAGAATCAGAATAGTTGTTTTTTTCTCGTACATTTACATATGCGAGGAATTTCTTCCGGAGAGGTTCGGTGCACTGCAGCACAGACCATAAGCATTAAAATATATAAAGCTTAACAGTCTGGGAAAATGGGGAATAAAAAATAAAATAAAATAGAATAGAATAAAAATTTAAAATTTAAAATTAAATTAAAATGTCAAATATATACAAATAGCCAAAAATACAAAACAGAAATAGAAATATATTTGTATATCTTAATATAATTCAGATATGCCGTCTCTCGTACAACTTGAACGCAGCATGAGGTTGGTTTTTTCCAGGTCCAGATCCTGGTGTTGTACGCCAACACATATCGGAGCGAGATCAAATATCGGAGCGAGATCAAAACCGCCACACACTTTCAACGCGCTTCAGAAATAAAACGCAGGCCCGGGCGTTTCGACCAATCACAGGCCGCCCTGGCGTGGCACGAGCAGCCGCGCGCTGTCAATATCAAGCTCTGTTTTGCACAAAATCGGCCTCGGACTCACAAAGAAATCAATGCACTCGCACCTTGAGGGGTGGGTTTGATTTTCCTATAAATACCAAAAGCAGCGGGGGTTGCCGGTCCTAATCCCCGGGTCCGATTATCTCCTCATTACGATCAGCAGATCCACTCTTGGATAGAAGGGAAGGTTTAATTACGCCGAAATCTCCCGCGACTAAAACAGAGGACGGTTGGTAAGCGGGGTCTCGTCGGGCGGAGCTCGGATCGCCGCCACGCCGGCCGCATCGGCATCAAAGCGGATGAGCGCGGAGGCTTGAAACGCGGCCGTTGGGTTCCCTTGAAAACGTCGCCAACATTTGACTTTTTATAACCTTTAGCGAGTCGAGCATTAAATGTTGGTATTTACATAAATTCGATATAAAGAATGGGGCGCCAGGCCGATGCTAATGGTGTTTACGGGCCTCGGCTTTATCAGCGATAGGGCAAAACCAAGGAGAGTCCAATTGCTCAGCTGACCGTGCATCACCCGTGGCTGCGCCTGCCAAACATTAGATAGAAAAACATAATTTCCCCAAATGCCAGGACAGCTGAGGCTTATAAATAACTGCATTTCAATTGACGGCTCATTTGAATAGTGAATGGCTGACCTCCAGTTTCATTGTGGGGGCGCTTGGCGTGGAGTAATGGAGGGTGAAACATAAACACATCCCCTGCAGACCGGAGGACCCCGCCTGTCCACGCAGAAGCTCCCGGATTAACGTTTCACTCCACGACGGCCTCGTGAACGGCCGAGCCGAGCTGCGGCCCTTTGTCGTTTCCCCAAATCCTGCTCTTTCTGCGGAGAGGTTGCCGACGGCAACTGAGCGACTTCTCCTGTCGTCTGGTGGAGGAGTCATCCATCCATCCATCCATTCATCCATTCATCCAACTATCCATCCATCCATTTGTTACTCAATCCAACCATCGAACCGTCTATCAATCCATCCATCCATCCATCTGTCACTCAATTCATCCATCCATCCATCATCCATCCATCCAACTATCCACCCATCCATCTGTCACTCAATCCAACCATCCTTCCATCTATCATTCCGCCTGTCACTCAATCCATCCATCCACCAATCCATTCATCCAACTATCCATCCATCCATCTGTCACTCAATCCATACATCCATTCATCTATCAACCATCCATCCATTCATCCATTCATCCAACTATCCATCCATCCATTTGTTACTCAACCCAAGAATCTATCAATCCATCCATCCATCCATCCATCTGTCACTCAATCCATCCATCCATCCAACTATCCAACTATCTACCCATCCATCTGTCACTCAATCCAACCATCCATCCATCTATCCATTCATCCAACTATCCATCCATCCATCTGTTACTCAATCCATCCATCCATTCATCTATCAGCCATCCATCCATCCATCCATCCATCCATCCATCCATCCATCCACCCATCCATCCATTCAACCATCTCCCCATTCATCCATCTATCCATTCATCCAACTATCCATCCATCCATCTGTCACTCAATTCATCCATCCATTTATGATCCATCCAACTATCCATCCATCCATCCATTTTGTTAACCCGCTCAGAGGACAGGCACAGTGCTGCTCCTCCCGAATCACTGGAAACACTTCAAATTTCAATGCAAGTACAACACAACAATCCAACGTGGAATAAAAAGAGCCTCTTCTTCTTCTTCTTCTTCTTCTTCTTCTTCTTCTTCTTCTTCTTCTTCTTCTTCTTCTTCTTCTTCTTCTCTCCTCATCACAGCGCGGAGACGGCGGCCTACCAGACCCTCAAGTCTGATGAGCGCAAAGCGGAGGCTGTGGACGCCAGGACGACGGCAGAGAGAAACAGCTGCATCCGGCACAGAGCGCGAAGACACAGCGGCCGCCGGAGGGTCCGCGGGTGAGTGAGACCCCAGACAGACCGGAGGTTTGCCCCAAAAGCAACACCGACCCAGGAAAGGGGTTTTAATTCGTGAAATAATTACTTTCATCACCAGCGCAAAATACTGTGTGGCATCGCTACAATACAACTAAATCTTCTCGATATTATATTAGAATTATAATTTCTCTCTAGTAGACACATAATTTCCCTATAGGGCATTTGAAAAAAGCTGAGAAATACTAAAGTAACATCACAGTAATTATATGAGGTATTTCCAGAGCAAATCTTAGATGAATACTATAGTGCACTTCCGTGGGGCACAAAATCTACTCTGGAGATTACAAATTCTTCTAAAAAATAATAAGTAAATGTCCTCATACAAAGACAAATATATATAATTCAACGACAATCTAGGTTTTTAATTTTGTGTAAATGAACAATATATTACATGCTACATATCAAGAGATATGAGAGACTCTCATATACTGATGCTCATGTTCATAAAAATGTATATATATTGAATGTAGATTGAATATACTATTTGCAAGTATATTTTGCATTATCTTGTGAAAAGTATTAAAATATATTTGACGGAAAAGTAGTACAAAAGTAGGTTAATTATATTGTATAATATATTGTTGAAGGAAAATTATAATATATGAGCATGAATTGCAATATATATGCCATGCATATATATTGCAATTCATGGCATATATATTGCAATTCATGGCATATATATTGCAATTCATGGCATATATATTGCATTCCATGCATATGCATGGAATGCAATATATATGCCATGAATTGCAATGTGTTTCATAACACATTCATACATAAACATAACCATATATTTTACAATCTATGCCAGTACGTGTTTGCTGTGTCGTGTTTTAACACCTCACTCCTTCCTTCCTGCCTTGCTTTCCATGCAACGCCGCAGATTAGAGTTCACTTCCCTTCCACTGGCGAAATCGACACCTTCCCTGTTAACAAAAGTATTTACTTGTTTGTACAGGGTTATTTTATTTTATTATTTTATTTTGTTATGGCGGTGAAATTAAGACGCTAATGAGAAAGCCTCTTAGGAAAGCAGCAACTCGGCTCGGCGGTAATCTCCGGGAGCGTAAACGGCTTTATCGCGCCGCTCTGGCTGCAGAGACACAACGGGCGGAGCGAAGAAGTCGAACGCCGCGCCTCGAGTCGGCTCTCGCCAAACACCTTCCGCCGGAAGCCTTTCCTCTCACTCCCACACGGTGTCATTCAGAGGTGGAGATACCAACAGCTGGAGTTACGCTTTGGCGGGAAAAGAGCCTAATTATCCGACCTGCTGTAAACCCCGTAAAGCTGCGTGTGATCTGTGAACACCGGTTAAGCTTTGCTAAAGAATTACGCTTTTAAAAGGTGTTTAAAAAAAAATGCTCACGGGATGGGATGTTTCCAACACGCTTTCAACTTTTAACCGGTTTGGGAGAACCTTCGAGAATTTAAAAGTTTCGAGAAGAAATGTCTTCATTTGAGAAAATGTCCGGCTTTCTCCCCAAAAAAAGTATTTCTAACAAAGCCGATTGACTACCTTCCAGCTAGAAGGTTTCGGGAACACTGATCACATCTTTGGATATTTATCTAGCGGTGGAAACTTTAGAAACGTGCAGAAGGACACAGGAGAGCAGTGGTCTCAAGCTCAAATGACCCGGGGGCCACTGGCCAGATTGTCTTCCTCTCGGAGGGGTCGTGTTGAACTTCAAGGGAAAAACTTGAAGTTCAAACAACCCTGTATATTTTCCCCTCCTCGCACATTTGCCTCGTAATACTGTTAGAAATGGACATGTAACCATGAAAAAACCTCTCTTATAATCTATTTGATTCTGTTTTATAGTTTGAAAACATTAAAGGTGCAGTGTGTAGAATTAGTGGCATTTTGCGGAACGGACTTGGCAGAAATGGAATATAATATTCATAAGTATGTATTAATTAGTGTAGAATCCCATGAAAATAAGAATCGTGTTTTCGTTACATTAGAATGAGCCGTTTATATCTACATGGGGGCTGGAGCCTCTTCCACGGAGGCCGCCATGTTGCTGCACCGCCATGTTTCTACAGTAGCCCAGAACGGACAAACCCAACACTGGCTCTAGAGAGGGCCTTTCGCGAGTTTCGTGGCCACCGTAGCTTCTCCTACACGGACGCCGCCACGTTGCACCGCCTCGGACACGGAGGGGAATTCATTTGGTTGCAATCTGCAACCTCACTGCTAGTGGCCGCTAAATTATACATACTGCACCTTTAAGTAAGATTGCGTGAATTCATTAAGCATTGCGATAAAAAAAAAAAAAAAGTGGGCCATATTTATCAATATATTATCACCATGTAGCCGGCCACATTAAATTGTCTCGTGGGCCGGATGTGGTTTGAGACCCCTGCGCTAAAGCATCTCCACAGCTCTGCAGCCAGCATAGGCTCAGTTCAGGTCAGGGTAAGGATCCGGGGGACGTTATTGATCAATTCCTGAAAAACAATGGAAAAAAACAAGATTGTTGGCTCAATTCATTACAAGCCCAGACAGTGTTGGGAGTGAGTATTGACAAATCGCAGCCATCCGAAGCGGAAAACTTCCTTCGCTGTCCTGTAAAAAAAACCCACATTTCTCCTCGGGCGTTTCGGGGACATGTCTGTCCAGGAGGAGACGCGAGGCTACAACCTTCCACGAGGTTAAGGTCCCACGGTTCGCCTCCTCAGCGCCAACGCTTTGCACAATCACCGCTCCCAACGCAACAATCAGCCATCGACCGCTCCCGCATTGCACCTCGGAGCTCCGGCATCTCATCAAAAAATAAACCGCTTCCCCTGGAAAGAATAAATCGATGCAAATGCCGTGCTCGGCCTCGTTGAGCTCCCTCCCCGGCCGCAGTCGTGGAGGTGTTAATGAGTGGCAAAGCTTTCTCATTATTGCCAGAGAGTGCTTGGGCCTTGTGTCTCTAATCAGCTCTAATGCCGTTCGGTGGCTAATACTCCCCAAACTGCCGACTAGACTCAGCGAGCCCATTTGTTACGGCGACAGCCTCCTGCGGTCTGCAGAGGCGCACGTGCGCGGTGGAAATACACCAGGGTGCAGTCCGTCACTGTCGCCATCGGTTAGAATCTGCCGCCTGAAGTTTCCCTGAAATTGCAAGTTTTGGGGGAAATGTCCTTGTTTGGTAGGAAAATCCAGTGAGTGCACTTAATGTTGTCCAGTCGTTGTGCAGAGAGCTGAGACTAATTTCTGCTGATTGTAAATTGATACCAATTAATTATATGAAATTATTATTATGGGGCTAACAAAATTGAGATTGACTATCGGGATAATTCAACTGGGAGGCGTCTCCTTTGGTGCAAAGGTTATTTGTCAGAGAGAATATTTGTTAAACATTTGTCAAAATCAGTTACGATTTTAAGGCTTGGATGAAGCAAGATATTTTCCTAATTTTCTAACGTCTAATTAAGCTGTTAATTGCTTCGTATTGGAATAGGCTTTTATGAACACAACAATTCCGAAGCCGTTTGCAATTTCCTTTTTTTTTTTCTTTCTTTTTGTGCCGTCAGCAGGCTCGGTACAACAGAGTATTTGTGCCGTTGCATCTAGGACAGAGTTGATCTGCAAGTGGAGTTCAAATTCTCCACCTGCGATGCCTCTTAATTCATTCTTTAATCATCAAATTCAGCTGCAAAAACTGTGGGATGACTAGAGCGCAGCTTTTTGTTATTCAAGACGCCACCACTCCCCCTGTTTGCAGCACGATCTGACCATGTTTTGATCTATGAACAACTAATCATCAATACTTCTCCAAGATGGGGACAACACCACAGGTGTGACAAATAAACATAGAAACAAACAAACAACAACACGGAAACATGGAAAAATGGAAAAACATAAAGATAGAAACCTCAGACGACAACATGTGTTAACGAAGCATAATTAATGAATTGGACGAAAATTGGAACAGAGATTCGGCGCGTGGCCTCTTCCTGTGTTAGCTGAGGCAGTAAAGGAGAGAAACGGAGAAGGATGTAATCAAGAGGGTGTATTCGAGGCAGGTGCTGGTGGCGTGTGTGCGCCTGCGATTAGTCCACTTGTGTGTGTGTGTGTGTGTATGTGTGCGTATGTGTGTGTGTGTGTGCAATTTCTAATTATTAGTATTGTGTACTGACCAGTACACTGTTGGGAAATCCTACTGCTGCATGGGGAAATGATGCGGTTTAAAAAAAAAATCATAGTAATATAAAACACAAATATACAAAACATCCAAACATCTGAAAGAGAGATTCTTTGGTGGCAAGTTCTGCTGCTGCAAATAAATAAATAACTCAACTAATTAATTAAAATGTTTGCTGGAAGCTTGAAAGTCAAAAGGGAATATACCAGGCGGCTTTCAAAGAGTCGTCAGTTTTTAGCGACCGATGGAAAGAGATGAAAGAGACTTTTACAGACGCCAACGCGAACTCTTTGGGAGATTTGGGGGAATCGTGGGAATTTCAGTTTCAGAAACAGTTTTGTCTTTGTTTGTCCTCGGCTGGAGGGCGCGGCTGTGTTGGATGCAGTGAAACTCCCACTGCCTCCCCGTCGCCCGGCTTCTGTGTCGCAGCTCACCCCAGACATCCTCTGATCCATTTATCATCTAAAGACCATTAGATGAATTAGATTAGATGAATGAATGAATGAATGAATGAATGAATGAATGAATGAATGAATAATTCTCCAATACAATCTACAGTATTTATCTTCTGACAACACATTTTGTAATAACGAGCCCAAATGGAATACATTTGACCTTTATTATGCAATAACAGCTGCATTTTGTAATAATTTGCCGCTTTTTCTCCTAATAATTCTAATAATCATAATGGGGTGGTTATTACGTATACACGTATATGTTACTACAGGGGTCACAACATTTTATGATGACGATGTAATAATTCAACACATTGTGTAACGACACCAAACTGCTCAAGTTTTACACAGAACAACACATTTGGTAAGTTATGACAAAATGCAGCGTTATTATTGCATAATTCAGGGTTCCATACCTGCCAGTTGCTACGAACCAGTCTGCGCTATGGACGGACGGTATCTCTACCTGTACCTCCATGCCTCGCTGCCAGCTTGCCAGACGGCTGCAGGTGGAATTCACGCCCGGCTACCGCTGCCTAATTTCGGGAACCTAATTTAATCTCCGCCAGAGCGACACGCCAGTTCCAACCACAACATTTAGTTCCTCGCTCACTGTTAAGGCCGGCCAAATGAATTGGATTGAAAAGTGGCTTCATAGTCATCTGTCTTTCTCTTACTGCCTTTCATTCCTCTCTCTCTCTCTCTCTCTCTCTCTCTCTCTCTATTTAACACTGTTTCTCATTTTTCCTTCACCGCCTATCCATCTGAAAATGTATTTTAATGACTAGCACTCGAATGGCCCTGTTGCGGGCCAGCAGCAGCCATTTTCTGGGGGCAAAGGGAGTGGACCTATAATGGGCACTTATTCTGTCCAAGTGACAGCAGCACACTGGAGCCCTGGCTGCACGTGTTTTAATATATGCATGCGAGGCTGTAAGTGTGTCTGGAAGAGAGAGGCAGAGCGACAGAATGAGAACAAGGTGGAAGAGAGGGAGGGACGGGGACAGAGATTTTTCCAGGAGTCGCTGTCCAGTGGGAATAGGCCTCTTTCCGAGGCGCAATGGGGGCCGCTCCCTCACCTAATCGCTGTGGCGCTGGCGGAGGACACCGACGGGACACTGTCCATGTTGGTCCTGGCTCAGCAGACGGACCATGTCGTCTCATCAATCTGCTGCTCTGCAGGATGGAGGATCTCCGCTCTGTTCCCATGGAGCCTTCTCTGATGAGACAGTTGGATTAGAGGAGCTTGTACTATAAGCGTAGTAACAGATTAGATGCAGAATGCAGGTTGGTGCTCTAATGAGGGACAGCCGTCGCTAGAAAAGGAAACATTTCTTACCAATGGATTCTTCAGTTGGTATAAAGATCCAGAAGACACCAAAACACCAAAACACCAAAAACTGGACAAAAACACATCTTCGTTCACTGAGGTTCAATTTGTGGCTTTATACGTCACGATTTTGCAGATTGTTTCCAAACTCTGACCCCAATTCCGGTGATATTTTCCAATTCCTTCCTCAAACTGGCGACTCTGGGAGGCCATTTTGGAATTAGAAGTTCAGTCAAATGATAGTATATCTTACAACAATGTCATGAAAAACATTTCTGATATGTATTTTCCCAAATCCATTCATTAACACCCCCCATACCCATTCCCGCCCGGTCTTCCATCCATTCATCACCCATTCATCATCCATTCATCATCCATTCATCATCCATTCATCATCCATTCATCATCCATTCATCATCCATTCATCATCCATTCATCGTATTGATATAATGACGATAACCGAGGGAATCGATGTGCGTATCCACGGTGACGTCACAGGCAAACATCAAAACCCTCAACGGGAAAATAAGAGATTTGCTTTGGACTCGGTGGTGGGGCGGAGATTTCAGATCATCTCTAAACTCTACCTCCATATGTTCTTTATACCTGGTGATGATGGAGACCTCCTTTAAAATGCTTAATTCAATTTGTCTGAAAGAGGAGAGACACGGGGTGGAATTTCCCTTAAAAACATTGACACTGACCTACTATTTATATTCCTTTTCTTTCCCTTAAAACTGATTTCATTCTATGATATTATCGTCGATTTCATTGCTTTATGTACATTTTCCAGACAGAGGTGTTGTTTGTTGCTGCAGATTTAGCCTCAAACATCAAAACGTCGTGACGGCTGATGACGGCTGCATGAATATTTCGTACTTTGAAGAATGTGGATTCCAGCCTCCAAACCCAACAAAGTCTCACCTCCCCTGCTCTGTGTGCACTGTACTTCTGTGTGGTTTAAAAATACCAGAATCCACTGCCAGACGTTATCCTTGCAGCGAATCCCGTCTTTTGCCCTATTTGTCGAGACTCGTGTAAACCTCCGGGTGATGGAGCGATCGCAGCGGTAACCTCTCTCCGCTCTGTCTGTGGTCGCAGATCGTCCTTTGATGAGGAGCTCTCCCCCCGGCCGGCGCTCCGGGGGAAGAAGAAGAAGAAGAAGAGAAAGTCAGAGCGGAAGAGGAGGAGGAAAAGGTCAGTGCATTTTATTTTATTTTTTTATTTTTTTCCAAAAAAGGAGCAGAAAAAAGATTGGAAGACAAGAAAAAGTTGAAAGGGGTGAAACAGGAGTGACAGATCTTTCCTTTCTGTGTGTGTGTGTGTGTGTGTGTGTGTGTGTGTGTGCTTCGCACGCATGTAGG